>JAASLG010000878.1:0-10928 GCA_013365235.1 Cercospora sesami
ATGTGAAGAGCTGCTCCGCGGCGTCGACTACAACTTTGTGCATAAAGCCTTCACCATCTATGCACAGTTGACACCATATTTTCCATTCGTCGAACTTAGGCCTGGGGCAGACATTATTCGCATGGTCGCAAGTCGACCAGTCTTGACCCTTGCCATTTGCACAGTATCGTCTGGGGCACATCTTGAGCTGCAGGATCGTCTGACTCAGGCATTTCGTTATGCTTTATCTTCCAAGGTTTTGTTAGGAGGGGAGCGGAGCATGGACGTACTCACCGGTCTTCTTGTTTTTCTGGCATGGTATCACCAGTATCGGTCTCAGCACCAATTCTACCAACAGCTCTCGCTTTTGGCGGGAATAGCGGCAGACCTGGGGCTATACAACAGATCATACCTGCCCCCAGAGGACCCATCGAGCAACTTGGAGCGCGATCGGGCGTTCGTCGGTTGCTATTATCTTTGCGCCAATCTGTCGGCTATTGGATTTGACAGGCCAAATCCCATGCGATGGACGAATCATCTTCGAGCTTGCGCAGAGAGCGCTGCTGCGGCAGGCGGTATGCCATCCGACAGGGCCCTTGTGGCCGTCCTGGAGCTGTCTTGCGCCATCGATGAGATGGAGGATGGCCTCCGACAAGCCACTGATGGTCGGGATCCGATATCGCCGCAAGTCATAGACGGCTACACAAGAGCAGCAAGTCAGCGACTCAAAGCTTTAAAACGAGAGTTTCCATCACTAGGTGGCACCCTAGGGTTCGCAGCATCAAGCATTCACATTTATCAGCGGCAATTGCGAGCTGGCCCTACTCCGGAGTCATCAATGCTCATCCAATGCGCTTGCAGCGTAAAGGAATATGTGGACGAACTTCTGGCCCGACCTCCTGCGACGCTGCATCAGATGTCATCTGTTGATTGGGCAAACATGCTGGAAACATTAGTTCTCATGTCGCGCGTATTCCGGCCGCTGCCAAGTGCTGGTGGATGGGAGGCAGGTGCTCTTACCTCGATGCTGCAACGAGATCTGGCACTCGAATCTGTGATCGCACACATGGAGAATGCACCCCAAGCTGACCCATTGGCGCCACGGCATGAGTCTTTACTGCTCACCTTCCGTAACCTGTGCGAAGCGATCAAACGCGGTTCTGCTGCTGGCGGAGGACCTGCAGGACAACGTGCACAGCTCAGCTATTTCGGCAGCGGTGTACTGGAGCCAGCCTTCTGGGACAATCTCGCCGGTGTGTCGTGACAGCGACACAGTGTTGCGTGTTCCAGAGACGATTGGACTTCCCGGCGGCTCCCGCAGACCGCTGCCGGCTCCTTGCTAAGTCGCCGGAAACACGACTACTGAGCCGAACACGATGCAAAAATGCCGTGGGTAGCACATGCGACTGTGCAAAGCTGTCGTATGGGGTATACGCACGACAGTGATTGAAGGGTTCGTTGTCGAATATGCAATCTTTGCTACGACCCAGAATCGGTACAGCATTGACTCAAAACAGTAATGAAACTCCACATTAACCACTCTGTTTCCTCACTTGGGGTACGGAGATCGACGCCAAAGATTCCGAGTCGAGGACTGGTCGCGGATCCCGGACCGACCGTTGCTGAAACCGGGGGAACATGCTCAGATAACAAATTAAACGTTGACAGCGATTGGAGATCAAATGTCAGCACTCAAAGATACTGGGGTGATTGATGGCATCATTGGCATACGTATGCAGCTTTGAGCACGTCGTGCGCACCACCTGCTTCTGCTGTTGTCCAATGCCCAACGCATCGAGCACGTGCATGCAGCAAATATCAGGTCGTGTGTAGATCGTATGATCCGATTCACAATCGGTACACCGGAACTTGCATCTCACTGCGCTAGACTTCTTACTGGAATTACGCTGAAGATGCCGAGAAATATTAAGCTTCTCTCACGAACCACTTTCACATGCTTGAGGCCGACTAAAACGGAAAGGCTGCGCGTCGCCATTCACGCCCGTTCTCCTTAAGCAAGGTTTAGGTACGAGTGCAAACGTCTGAACTCGAATCCTGGTCGGCGTTTTTTTGGGCACACCCTGGCCTATGGCCAGGTTGACGTGTTGCCTATCAATTCAGGATAAACGCTCTCTCTTTCTCCGTGCGCGGTTGCTCATACACAGTTTAGGCGTCATAGCAAACGTCAACTTCTTTTTCAACGTTGCGTCCACTTGGCTTTCAGTCTGTTTCACCAATACACTTCCTCTCGCTCTTGGCTGGCCATACGCGAGGGATGAACAACAACGACGATCATCACAGGCTGGGCAGCACGAGTCAGCTGCCTCTTTACCGGATCACGACATCTGATACATACGGAAGGAAAGCCTCGCGAAGTTCTTCGCCCGCTTCGAGTATGAGGAGCGATATTAAAGCTCAGTCGCCGCATTACGATAAACGAGAAGATGAGAGTCCTTCTGGAGACAAGACCGCTTCGCTTGTGCGACAACAGCGAGAGGCTTCGAATCTGGAACTCTTTTATGACCTTTTCTTTACGGCGAATTTGACGGTTTTTACTGCGGTGCATGAGGTTAGGGATTCGGAGACTCTGAAGCAGTATGTGGGGTTCTTTTGCATGTGAGTACTTTTGTTTTCTTGTTCTGCTGGTGAGGGAGAGTGGTGGGAAGGAGCGAGGGTCTGGGAGTGAGTTGGCTGATGTTGATCACAGATTGTGGTTTACTTGGTATCAAGTCAGTTTGTATGATGTGCGGTTTGCGTCCGACTCACTCTTTGAGCGGATTGCCAAAGCTGTGCAGTTTTTGGTCATGATTGGGTTTGCGGTTGTGGGGCCCAAGTATAATGTGGGTGGTGCGAAGGAGCAAGCTGAGGATGATGCTGAGGGGACGACTTCAGAGGGGTATTTCGTGAGTGCAATAGCATCTTTGCTGAATTGTCGTTGCTTGCTGACGTGGCTCCTAGAAATCATTGTCGATATACCTCATGATCAGCCGCATGATGTTAGTGTTCCAGTACATTCAATACATCTGGCTCAATCGAAGGAATAAGCAGGCCTACTTGCCCATATCGCTCATCACCGCGACTTATTTTGTTGCTGCCATGGCCTACTTTGGATTGATTTGGACTTTCCGGAGCGTGGAAGAGGAACATCATACCTACAGAGCTTGGTATGCTATCGCCATCATCGAGACTGTCATCGCCACGACCATCTCGTCTGTCTGGCGGAATATCAGCTTCAAGGGCACGCACCTGGTGCAGCGCATGTCGCTCTTGACTCTCATCATCCTCGGCGAAGGAGTCATCGCTCTGGCGACAAAATCTCAACGCATCGTGCAATCGGAAGGTGCTCTGGAGTTCACTGCGTCGACTGTCGCGAACATCTTCTGCGCAGTTCTGATCCTCTACTTCATTTACATGCTCTACTTCGACGCCCTAGTCGAAGACGAACACATCGGTACCATCATCCAACAAGTCTGGTCAATCCTCCACTTTCCCCTCCACGTCGCCCTCGTCCTTAGCGTCGAAGGCCTCGCCCAATGCATAACCTGGCGCGCAGCCGTCGTCCGCGGCAACATCTTCACGAACCAATACATGCAATGGCAATCCATGGTCAACGAAGGCGCCTACGAAGAAGTCGGCATCCAAGTCAACGAAACAGCCCACTACCTCATCTACCGCGGCCTCCTCACCTCCCGCGACCTGTCCGAAACCCTCGAAATGCTCTCTTACGATCTCAACAATGCCGCAAACGCCTCCGCCATCATCTCCCAAGGCAACGAACACCCTTCCCTCGCCAAAGACGCCTTGTATTGGATTTATTTCACCCTCTACAAAACAATCTACAACATCGCCGGTTTCGACTCCCCCGTCCAACGCACAAGTCTCGAATCCGCCTTATCCCCCTCCCCCGCAAACGAAACCAACCCTTCAGGCGTCGACTCCGAAAAAGTCGATTTCGGCTCTCTTTCAACTTTCACAGACGTCCTCCAATCCACTCAAACCACAGCCGGAGTTTTCAACCTCACATACGTATACTTCTTCACCTCCATCGGCTTGGTCATTATTCTCTGCATGTTGGTAACATACCTCTCCAACCACCGCATCCTACTCCAAAAACGTTTGAATGGAGAATTGGAGAGTAGGAAATGGGAGTTTGTCAAAATGGGATTTGGGGCTCTGATTGGAGTGGGGATGTGTTGTACGAGTTTTGCGAATTTGGCGAGTCCGAGGGGTGGAGGGTTTGTTTTTAGTCCGTGGGTTGTGCCGACTGTTATGTTGGGTTTGCTTGTTGTGGTTGTTGTGAGGGGGTGGAAGACTGGAAAAGGGGAGAGGTGGGGGTTTGGGAGGATGGGGAGTGTTTCGGCGCAGGGGGGAAGGAGCGGGGAAAGGGAGGGTGATGAGGTGGAGTTGGTTGAGAGAAGGGATGGGGATGGGAATCGGAGGGGGAGAGTTTAGAAAACAGATGGTTGGGTGGGGATATAATAGATGTTTAGATGGTAGAGGGATGGATAACGAGATCACGAATATTGCGAATGCTGGCATTCGTGTTCTGGAAAGCTTTCTATTTCATCTGGCACTTCGCTTGACTCTCCTCGGCGACCAACGTCGTGGTAACTACACCAAGCCCAGCTTGATCTTTCTCTTCCCAGTACTCTCCTCCGCCTCGTCGCTGATTCTCACCTTCACATTCTGGAACAGCTCAACCTTTGTTCCAGCTCTACTTCCCTCTTTGATTTCCAATGAGTACTCCTCAGCATCAAACACACTCTCGGGCTCCCTCTCACCACCAAGCTGCTCACCACCCAAATCCTTCAATCTGACAAGACCTTCGATTCCAAATCTCGGTACAAAAACCACGAACCCGTTGCTGAAGATCCGCATCACGAATCCATCTTCGTCCATCACACGACCCTTGAGCGCTTGACCCACGTAGTACTCTACACTCGCTCGGCCCGCCATCTGTGCATTACGATGCCTGACATTGATATTCTTACACACGCCTTCAATCTTATGTTTCGACTGCAACGACGAGTCGAGCGGCTCGTACTCAATAGCAGCAGCCAACTGTCGATGTGCTTCGAGATCTGCATATCGTCGAATCGGACTTGTGAAATGCGTATAGATCTCCGACGCGAGACCATAGTGTCGAAACTCTGGGTAAGACTGTGTGCCGGAGCAGAAGTATTCGGCGGACATCATGCATCGGGTGGCGAGAATGCGGACGAGGGTGTTAAAGAAGGGTTCTTGAGGATCCGTGCAGGTGTCGAGACTGTCGGCGAGAGCTTTGGAAGAGTCTGAGCGAAGTTCCAGATTCTTCTTGACTTTGAGCTGGTTGCTCAGTTCTTCGAAGTTAGTCTTTGGAGGAGCGGCGTGGCGGCGGAGTAGAGCCGTCTGTGGAAAGGCGGAATAGTTCTTGCCAGCAACGGAGATGTTGGCGAGTAACATGAATTCTTCGACGAGTTGATTGGTGTCCAGAAGTTGTTTTGTCTTCACATCAACCGGATCCGAGGTCTCACTTTCTGTCTCTACCCGAACTTCAGGTGAGGCGAGGTTCAGTGCACCAGCTGCCATGCGCTTCGCTCGCAGCTTCTTTGACAAGTACATGAGATGGCGCATGCCTTGTGTCAGTTCATCCTGCTGCGACTGATCGTCTATGCGCAGCTGTGCACGTTCGTAGCTGAATGCCTCTCGAGACTTGATAACACTCTTGGTGAAGTCGACCTTCACGATGTCGGCATTCTGGTCCAGTTCCCACAACACGCTGAACGCATACCGCTCGACGTAAGGCTTTAGTGAGCACAAGTCTGTACCGAGTAGCATAGGCAACATGTCAATACGCTTGTCCACCAGGTAGACTGTCGTGCCACGCAGTGCGGCCTCCTTGTCCATGGCATTGTTTGGCTTCACGAAGTGTGAGACATCAGCAATGTGCACACCCACTTCAAAGTTGCCGTTGGGCAACTCTTTCGCGTGCAAAGCGTCGTCAATGTCGACACAGCCTGGAGGATCAATTGAGCAAATGAGCTCCCCGCGAAGATCTTTCCTGCCCCTCCAGCCAGGGTCGTTGACATCTGCTGGCACTTTCCAGTCGTGTCCTTCAGCTGGCAAGCAGTCTAGCACAGTCTTTGGAAATGGTCTGTATTGTACGTCCCACTCGAGCAAGAGAGCTTCAGTCTCGGCACCCTTTGTTTCCAATTCACCCAGACTACGAATGAAGTGGCCAACAGGGTACCGTGACTCTCGATCCCAGGAGTCAATAGTGACCAATACACGCTTTCCAAGAAGATCGCCGGCTTGTCTTGTGCGCACTCTGATCTTCGGGATACGTTTGTCCATCGGTATGAGGAAGACGGTCTGTTGCGCTCGGCTTTGCTTGGCTCCCGATTTGACAGAGTCTTTGTCGATGTGTCCCACATACTGCCGCCAGTTACGCTTGATGATGCCGACGACTTTTGCGGTCGGCTGAGGCTTGCCCTCTGCCACTTTGCCATGCGCACGCTTCACTTCTTCCTGCAATGCTCTTCGCTCTTGTACCGAGACCACACCTTCATTACTGCCATCCTCGACCTCTGCGTTGTCATTCTTGCCAATATCTTCCTCTTCGATGACCTTGCTTGAGGGGGCTTTCCATTGATCTCTTGGCAGGACTTCGAGCACCACGACATCTCCGGATACTGCACGGTTGCTATTCTCGCGTCCCTGGATGATGAGAGGGCGATCAAATGCTGGGACATGCACTGTTCCTTCCAAATAGTTGTATGGTGATACGCTGAATGTGCCTTGATGCATAGTTCCGTTCTTCACACCAGTAAGCATTGCGGACATCGAGATGTAATCAGGATAAAGCAACTGTGTCTTGGCATCTCGTGCTGCGCGCTGATCGCGACTCGAGGCAACCATATCCAGCAGACGGTCTGCATCCGGCAGACTAGACACATAGTCGTGTAGATTAGTGGCGACCACACCTTCCTGTTGAGCCTTACGCAGACTGTCCTTATCATCGGACAGCATCACAATAGCAGGACATCGAACGCTTTGGCGAGCTTTGACCGCCTTTTGAAGATGCTCTGAGTACCATTCACAGGCTTTGCGAATTCCGCGATCATTGCGGTCGTTGATGGTCTCGCCTGGCTCCCGTGTGGCGTAGGTCTCCAAACGGAAGTCGTTGAAAAAGACATAAAATCGCTTGCCATCATTCTTGGTCAAAGCAGTGAGTCTATGGTATAATGGTAGGGACCTATTCTTGACCTCCTCAAGCACAGTCTGCAGCACAATGACATCCTGCACTGTGTTTTCGGCCTCGAAGAAGTCCATCGCATTGAGGAAGGCATTTGTATCAGGAACCAGGTAGTGCCCGCCGGGATAGAGCTTAGTACCAGCTGGTGTGGCGGAAAGAACGAACGGCTCCTTCTTGCCATTGAAACCTGCCGGCGCGATGTCGATGCACTCGGTGCATAGGTTGGAGGAGCATGGTATGTCTTGGCGGAGGTAGAGCTCACGGACAACTTTTTGGACCTTGCCCGACTTGAGTGTCCGTAGGTACGTCTTGCTGCTCAGAGTCGTGCCCGAGCCGGTCGACGCGTATGACCTCTTGAGCGAAGTCATGTCGTGTCGGACTGGTGATGATTCGAGCGCTGATGGATTGATGCTGCTGTGTTTGAAGTCGGCCGAGAATTCGATGCCATGCGCCACAGTTGCAAGTCGCACGTGACCGCGCGATCGGCAGAGTCCGGACCCTGCATTCCTGCATTCGCCACTCCTCCACCACAGCTGATGTGCCTTGTTTCGCTGTGCCTCTCTTGACTCCTCCTACACTGACATCTCAACTCTCGTGCTGAGCACATCTCACCATACACCATGCCGCCAGGGCTGCATGCGTGGCACAGCCTCGTGGCTCGCCACGCGAAGAGCCTCAAGGCTGCCTTATCGAAAGGCCTACGGGCCATCGATGCTCAAGTCAGCGGACAGCGAGCAGCTCAACTCGAGCCCATCTTCGCCCGAACAGCACCGAAACAACCGCTTCACCCTCTAGCACGCATTCGACAGAGCCAGTCTCGCCACTATTCGACTGCCCGGCGATGGATAAAAGAGTCGATCCGGGAGTTCTCTTCTGCTGGTAGCAAGCCTGGTGTCCGCTACGATCGTGCATCGTTCCCGAAGTCGAGGATCGGATCCTATGTGCAATCCTCGTCAGGACGAGCACCATTCGCATCGACGCTTCGTCCCAACCTGACTGGCGGGACACTGGGTCGCACAGCAGGCGGATACTCGCACGGCGGAGGAGGAGGCGCCAGATATTTCAGCCATGGCCCAGCTGTACAATCTCAAGTTGTGCAGAACGTGTCTCAGGCTATGCGTGCCTTTTTCACGCAAGGTCAAAAGGCACAGTACGATGGAGTGAACATTAATGGCAACAAGCGCTTCAAGGCTGTGTCTGCTTTGCAGGAAGAAACCGGCCGCAAGATGCGTTCTGTGCCAGCTGCCACACCCGGTTCATGGATCGACTTCTACGTCAACCCAACCATCACCGCACTCACTCCTTTGAGCTCTGTTGTCGGCTACACCATGTCTCAGACCACCGAGAAGCACAACCTGAACACCGAGGGTCTCCTCGATGTTCTGTCTGTCGACTTCTCGCGAGCTCTTAAAGATCTGGCTGCTGTGCTCAACGACCTCAAACGATTGTCAGCGCTCGGGGATCTACCAATCACATACCAGAAGGACCATTTAAGAGTGCACTTTCCGGGCTGTGACGCGGATACGGTGGAACGTCTCTGCTCTGAGCTTAACGTACAGCGAGGCACTGTCACCCAAGATCCAACCTTCGACGCCTTCGCTGGGACTGAGATAGCCTTACTATTCCCATTTGCTCCTAGCAACGATCCATCGGCCATGAGCGAAGAGTCCTGCGGAAGTGATCTCTACGACTATCCAATCAAACCTATGATGGCATCTCAGCGGCACGTTATAAGTCTCGATGACATGCTCTCCGGCAGTCCAGCATACTCTACGCAATCCGACACTGGCTTCGAAGACATACTTGAGGAAGAGCAGTATTCCAATCCCTGGCTATCATCCCCGGATTATCAATCGGTGCACTCTGGAAGCTATGGATCGAACAAACACGACCCGCTTGAATACCAAGGCTTTGAAGGAATATATCGATTCATTGAAGAATTGGATTCGGTCCGGAGATGATGCGACACTGTTTCCCATCATCAAGCATCACGATTGCATGAACTACAGTATTTGGCTACACCAGAGGCTTCAGAATGATATCCCCACTCGCGCGTTGTTTAGCATTTGTTCTTATCACAACACTGCCACGAAGTCCGTATGGCTCGGACAACTATCGCGTGGTATTTCCTATGTAGTCTTAACACGAATCAAGGCAATTCAAAACAATTGAACTACTTGCACGATTTTCCCTTTGTTTCTCGAGGCTTGCCATCTTCACAGCCATTTCGATGCCACCACATCTCACACACTGCTCCATCATTGGGTCAGGCAACCATTGGTCATGCACGCCCACCACATTTCTGCTTGCCTGCTTGCTTGCTTCGGCTCCTACACCCTCGGACCAAGCACAATTGCACACTTCTGCATCTGTCATCACATTCCTCTTCCGGGTGAGTCTACACCGGAAGTTAAATCCAGTCATGCTTGCTCTTTGCCAATGGTGTCAGATTGTCAGCCGTACCTGTTGTCACACCTGCATATCTGCAGCAATCAACGCCACGCACACATACACGCTTGCTGCACGTTTTTGTAATTAATCGCTCTTTCCTTGCCGCGTGGCATGGTACTGACGATTGATTTTGAGTCTCAAGTGGCCAGTGCGCGAACTGTTCGCAGGCACCTCAAGGACAAGGTAGAGAGAGGTAGAGGTGAAGATATGCAGGTAGCCGCGTCGGCATGCCGTGACCGGCCGAGCTTCCAGACCCCAAGTTACATCTATCCTGCTTCTAGAATGTGTCTGGGTTGCGTAGTACGTGTCAAGTGTGTCAGAAACCGGGCATGCACAGTTGCCGTGCTGCTGCTGCAATGCAAGTATGACTTGCGGCATCACGGACGCACGACACGACACGATGCATTGCCAACGCAGAGATGTAAAAGGGACGCAAGCCACCACCATGTGCTCCTACTGCGTGCTGCGTGTTGCCTGCCGCGGCACATTGGTTTTATCTTTCGGTTTGTCGAAAGATAAATCCGGAAGGGCGAATTGGCAGTTGCCTTCGTTGCCACGTCAGACACCATCTTCAACGCAGATCTTGCTGTTTCGGAGAATTTTGAAAGAGAATCTGGGGTTAAACATGTGAGGGTCCTGCTATGCTGGGACACGGGAAAGATTGAGTTTAGAACGGGATCCCGGTTCACTGTGCAGCGTGAAGAAATGTCGCGAGGATGATGTGAAGAGCAAGAAAGTATATGTTGACTTCACCTCAGCCCCCCGTTCGCCTTCTCTAGCTAGTTTCTGTTGCTACTTTGAGCACCGGCCACTGTCGAGGGTGTGGTGCATCTCTTGAAGAGGGTGTTGGTGTGGCGATTTTCGCTGTCGGAGGACAAGGCTTGCTGTCTGCTTCAAGCTCTCCTGACCGGTATGCGTCGATGAAGGCTGACAGGCGAATAGATTCGTATCTTACCAGTATACGAGACGCGGTGCTACGAATAGGCATCGACACTCCGGAGAACACTGATCGAATTCGTTGCCTGAAAGAAATGACGCCATTCTTGCAAGAGCCCGATTGATACTGGCGTTCGGGAGGAGTGAAGCTCGAGGCAGCTGACACGGCACGGCCGACTGAGTGCTTCGTAACATTCGCGCCATTGCAAAACCTACCTCAATTGCAACCGGAACAGGCACTTTACACTCGGCGGATCGTCTTGGCTCGACAGCTACACGTACGACACCAACTCGACGTTCTGTTCGAGGCGTCCACTGCAACCGCAAG
>JAASLG010000879.1:0-10001 GCA_013365235.1 Cercospora sesami
CCAATTCAAGTCGACAGTAGGGCTGGCGCTCTCAGTCTGCGGAACGGGGTTTGTCGAGGAGCCGGCACTGGTCGTATCATTTAACCACTTATATTTCTGCACATATCCGGGACACTGTACGCCCAGTCGACTGCAGCGGCCGCAGTGTGGTTTGACTTCGTCACATTTGAGCTGCATTACCATCAACACATTGAATGACAACGGATTTGACGCATAGGCTCACATGTTGGGCTTTGCATCGCGAGCAACCACCACGACTCTTCTTGGTCGAACGTCGTTTCGCAACTGCCTCAGGCATGGTTCTTGGACAAGCACTGGGACTGAAGGAATTGGATATCGTTGATCACCGCCACCATTGACCTGGATCCTCGCTCGTACAGGGCGCTGTGATCCACAATTTGCTAAAGAGATCGTTCAATATTGCTGTATGCATCTGAATGTCACGGACGATAAGAAGCTTTCAATTGGTAAAGTCAGCATGGCGGCACGCTATCAGAGAGTGGGAGGTCGAACACGAAAGGCGAGCCGAAAAGGGTAGTCGAATACGATCATCTGCCAAGCCGTGCCGACGCCAACTGATGTGCCGGAGCTCTTCCGTTCGTCATCATCGCAATCGCGGGTGCTGGTACAGCTGCAGCTGCAATTGTGGTTGTAAAAACAGCGAGGTAGGACGTGCCACATGTTGGTACCATGTTCACATGGACTCATCGTCTCCTCGTACTCTGTCGCCTTCGTGAGCGCTCTTGCGCGCGCGAACACATGGCCAGCCGGCTCCAATCATCCCATCAACTGACCGATATCACTAGGCGGCCACCTGGTCTGCGCAAAGCTCAAGCACCGTTTGATGCCCTGCAGCATTTTTCTTGTGGTCTCGTCACTCAATATGTGCGCCTGGTTATTCTCTCCATGCAACTTTTCCCGTGCACTTCGCTCGTGGATACCCACCATAGTGACACCAATGGGCCAGGCGGCTTTTCCGATACTCAGCCTGAGGTATGCATCGTTGGCATCCACATAGCGCTTCTTTTGCGCCAAATCGACAATCTCCAAGATTGGCGGCAGGATCGCAGATTCGATGGCATCAGTCTCCAACTTCTTGAATAATGGCTTGAGATTATCCTTCGCAGCCAGATATGAATTATAGGCCTGCTTGCCGGTGGAGGATTCTTTGACCTCTTTTGCTCTCCGGGCCAGTGCATTCTGCCATTCGGAGAGCAGCATGTCGAAATAAGATGCCAGCTGGCGTAGAAGAAACTTGTAGCCTTCTTTGTCTTTGGGGACGCTTTCTGGCACCTTCATCTCTGCCTCCGGGACTAATTCCAGAGTCGTAGGTATCGGTCCACTGCTGAGTTTGGGTGCCAGTGCCAGTGCTGTGAGCTTGCGATACCGCCGCAGCCGCTGGACATGTGTTTCGCCAAACAGTATCCGAGGCTCGTCCATGTCGCGCAGCTTTGCCTGCAGCTCTTCTTCCGCAATGTCCTCTTCGCCCTCTTTCAGCGGAATTGTCTCGCTGTCCTTCCTCTCAAGTTCTGGCAGACCCAGACGCTTCCTCCGCGCCCTCTCTTCGGCCTCTTCTTCCTCTTCACGTATCTTCCGACTCTCTTCGGCCAATCGTTGCCTCTTCTCTTCCCTTGCGCGAGTACGCTCGGCATCCTCCTCGTCTCGTTTGCGTTTCTTTTCAAGCCGCTCCAGCCGCTCCTTTTCTAGCTGTGCTTGCTCTCTTGCATACTCTTCCTGACGTTGCACCTCGATCTCTGATCGCTTGAGATACTTTTTGCTGCCATCCTCTTTTGCCGGCGTAGAAGACGCGATTTGCGACTTCATCAAACTTGCGAAATCCATCTGGACGACTGCAGACTCTGAGTTCAGGATGTGAGAGGTCTGGATGAACGCGCAAAGCTCGAAATATATGGATGCAGCGGAGTGGGGTCCGCTTCAGTGCACAAAGTTCACATGCTGCGTCAAACTTCGAGCTCACTTGAAGAGCTCCAGCTTGCATCAACAACTTTACCGAACCATCGCCAAACACCTCCAGTTCCTCCCAACCTTGACAGGACACCCGCACGCTGCATGACACCATATTAGCGACAGGACTAAACACCCGCAATGGCGCTTCAACCCGAGGCCGGCAGCAACATCGATCGCGCAACGACTGCGCCCTTCCTCCTCCGACTTTTCTGGCGTCAAGCGCGTCCACTCGATCCTTGGGAATTCAGTGTCGCCCCTCCAGCAGATACTACAAACATTCCCGATTACTCCTCTCTTCTGCCGACTACCATCAGGCAACAGAGCGTGCAAATCTACACTTGGCCAAACTGCACTCTGGGCGAACTTACCGCGCTTTTCACCTCCGTCCTCCCGCAAGGCGTGATACCTTCTCCGGGGGTAGGGACGCGTCTTGTATTCAAGCTTATCTTCCCCGATACGCGCGCTACCATTGTCGAAGGCAACAGAGGGAAATGGATTGATAAGCCACTGGGATCAGTAGTGATTGGTGGAGGGAATGCGGAACTGCAGGATGACCAAGACGAGGCATTGGATCTGAAAGACATGTTGGAAGGAGACGCGCATAAGACATTGGCTGGAGCGAGGTTTGTCATTGGGGATTATGTGGCTTGCTCGATATATCCTCCCGGTCAAGATGGCAGAGTGCAGCCTATACCACGAGGGCCGCCCCGCGATGGTGGCTATGGTAATCGTGGTCCACCTCCAGGCCGAGAGAATGGATATGGCGGCGGCGGCTATGGTAGAGAAGGAGGCTATGGCAGAGGCGGCTACGGCCGGGGTGGTGGAGGATCGTATGGGCCTGGGCCTTACAGAGGAGGGCGCGGAGGAGGTGCCCCACCAGGCGATGGAGATTGGCGCAGAGGTGAGCGACCACCAGGAGGTGGTTACGACGGGCCTAGGAGTGGTGGTTACAGAGGTGGCTACGGCGGAGGGCGACCATATTAGCTGCGTCAACGCCGCTGCCAAGGGGTCAGAAAGAGTGCTTGTGGTTTTAGCGAAGGCGTTTGGAAGAGTAACAGCATGTTTACGTGTAAAGAAAGAGTGGGCTGTTGAGATTAATCACGAGCTCGGTGTCCGAATGTTTCGACATTCTCAACACGTCGAAACAGGTCTTGTCTGGCCTTCCATTTGCTCAGTCTACATTCGATTTCGGAGAGGCTACCATCGAGAGCCATTCCTATGCCTGCAAACATGTGCCACACTCGGCTCCACGATGCGACACGAGTTGCAAATCGCCGTGATACTATCTGGCGCGGGCGTAGCAATACAGCCCACTAATGAGCAACCCCTCTCTTCTCAACTCATTTGGCCCTATGGCCGGCGAACCGGGAGCAGTAGCTGCTGGCTGACAGCGGAGGTGCATGAGACAAAAAGCCACTGACTGTTCGTCAGAGCTGCATGTGCGACCCATTCTGACCAGCTGCTTCGTTCATATATCGCAGCCTGAACCGAAATTTTGTTGAATTCGCCCGTTGAGCTCACAAAACTTCTAACACAAGACCAACAGCCTCGTCAAACAGTGCCCGCTCAATCAAAGTGCCCACTGCGTTTTCGAAGCCAAGTCCCAAGACAAGTAATCTGGACTCGCTCGGCCACTTCATCAGAATTGCACTGGCGATAGTTGTGGCCAGTGTCTGTCCCACAATTTCGTCTTCACGCTTTGTGCCGCCGAGTACGGTTGTTGCGGTCAAGTGGCTCATGGGAAGCAAATCGTTCTCCGGGTCTCCGCTCGAAATGGGGTTGGGGTTCATTGGGTCCGCGGAAGCTGACGCAAGCGATACATGAGTCCAGTGTGAGATCTTTCCAGCTTGTGATAATGTGATGACAATTTTGTCTGAGAATGCAATGGATGTGGCTGTCGTGAGGACATTGTTAATGAGCGCTGAGGTCGAGTGAGACGGAGCTGGAAATTGTGACGGATAGACATTCGCTTGCGGCATCGTACTCGTTTCGGCGCTCGCCATCTTGAGTCCGGTCAAGAAGTGTTTTGTACAAAGCTTCGTGTGATGTAGTCCTGGAGCGGAGCGCTGGAAGTGAGGGCTGTGGTAAGCTTTCGGCTGAGTGCACCGAACTCCGACCCATGCTGCAGATCTGCAAGCTTGGGGAAGGCTCGTCTCAAAAAGTCTCGATGCAACATGATGCCGCAACATCTGCATGCAAAATGCCCAAATTTGTGCCACGCGAACGCAAGCACAGGAAAATCGCGAAACAGAAGGAGGCTGCTAAGAAGAATGGCGTCGCACAGCATGAGCCGATGGACCAAGCCAATGCGGCGGAAATCGTGCCCGTTACCCAGGTCGAGAAAGACGAACGACGAAGGCAATTGAAGGAGGAGTTGACGGCGCATGAACCTGAGTCCAAAATTTCTTCCAAGAAGAGAAAGAGATTAGACAAATACATTGAAACAAAGCTCAAGAAGGAGGAAAATCAGGAGTTGCTGAAGAAGTTGGCGGCGCAGAAAGTGGATACCAGCCTGTTACGGAGCTCGAAGCAGCTAAGCCGTGTGAACGAGACGAGAAAGGAACAGTTACAGCGAGCTTTGAAAGAGAAAGAAGCTGGGATATCTGGTAATCACGACGAGATTCTGCTGCAGCGACGGCCTGAGGTGCAGCAATACCAGGATGACGAGGCAGACGACCAAGGTGACGGTGAGGAAAACGAGGCTGGTATTGAGCAAACCCGAGGGGAGACGACCATGGAAGCCTTGGGAACGGTTGCGATCGGGGCAGGACTCAAGCGGCCACTGGAGCTGGACGAAAGTGGTCGGCCAATGATTAAGAGACGGAAACGTCAGAAGAAATCGGCCACCATCAAGCCACGACTCACCTTTGACCTCACACCTAACCAAGAAAGTGAGGACGGCGAGGATGCGTCTGTCGAGGACGAAGAGGTTTGGAACGGCTTCGACTCAGATGCTAGTGACTCTGCTTCGCAGGAGTCAGATGTGTCCCAGCAGGATGGCGCTTCGAACGATTCGAGTGATGAGGATAACGACAGCGATGACGACAATGAGAGCATGACTGATGCATCAGAGCAGTCAGACGAGGAAGGTGAGGATCAGGCCCTGGCCAATGATCAACCATCGCGAGTATCGGCTTTCAAGGCCTGGGCGGATTCGCAACGAAATGAAGCTGTTGGCTTCATACCGTCCGCACTCCCCGAGAACCAGGAAGCAATCAAAGCCAACTTCAGACCAAGGGCACTATCACCAGATCCGGTAGCAGCAAACATTGCTGCCGCCTCCCAGCCAACGGAAAATGCCTATCGGCCAGCAAGCGCAGTGGTCGTAGAACGTGACTCCGATATCCAGGAAGCGCGTCTGAAGCTTCCTGTCGTTCAGGAAGAACAGAAGATCATGGAAGCAATCCACAATAATTCAGTCACAATTGTATGTGGCGCCACCGGTTCTGGAAAGACAACTCAGCTCCCGCAGATGTTACTGGAGAACGGATATGCTACAAAAGGCATGCTTGGCATCACCCAGCCTCGCAGAGTCGCTGCGACGTCTGTCGCGGATCGTGTTCGACATGAGCTCGGCAAGACCCATGGCAAGCAAGTAGCACATCAGGTCAGATTTGATAGCAGTGTGAGTCGTGACACGAAAATCAAATTCATGACCGATGGTATCTTGCTTCGCGAAATCTCACAGGATTTTTCGCTCTCGAAATACAGTGCAATCGTAATCGACGAAGCACATGAGCGCAGTGTCAACACGGATATCCTCATCGGCATGTTATCGCGAATAGTGCCACTTAGGCAAGACTTGAGCCGCGAGGACCCGGATAAATATGTGCCGCTCAAACTCATCATCATGAGCGCGACACTACGAGTGACCGACTTTCTCATGAACGATCGATTATTCCGCAAGGTAAAGCCCCCGATCATAGAGGCCGAGGGACGACAATATCAGGTTACAGAACATTTCGCACGCAAGACTCAACGCGACTATGTTTCCGAAATGGTTCGCAAAGTGGCACGGGGCCACAAGAAGCTACCACAGGGCGACATGTTAGTGTTCCTCACAGGGCAGGACGATATTCAGACTGTTCAAAAGAGACTAAAAGAACAACTGACGCTAGAGAGTGCCAGTTTCCAGCTCTCTAAAGCCCGCAATCCTGACCCCAAGGCTGTCAATGACTACATGGAAGACGATGGCAAGGACGGCGCAGAAGAATCCGACTCCGAGCCGGAGATTACAGGCTTGGATGATGAAGATGACGACGCCGAATTTGCAATAGAAGAGCAACAGACGTCCTCCGCAATTCCTCGGGGACAATTGAAGGCTCAGATCCTGCCACTCTATGCAGCACTACCAAAAGCGCAACAGGACAAAGTATTCGTCAAGACGTCTGAAGGTAGCAGAAAAATCATACTGGCTACTAACGTTGCAGAGACATCTCTCACAATAGACGGCATCAAATATGTCTTCGATTGCGGTCGCAGCAAGGACAAACAATACCACATCGGAACTGGTGTCCAGCAATTCGTGGTTGACTGGATCTCGAAAGCCAGCGCTTCCCAGAGAATGGGTCGCGCTGGTCGTACTGGGCCCGGTCACTGCTACAGATTGTACAGTTCGGCAATATATGAGCGCTATTTCGAGCAACACACCCTGCCCGAAATTCTTCGGACGCCGATAGAGGGCACAGTGCTGCAGTTGAAGAATATGAAGGTTGATAACGTGGTCAACTTCCCTTTCCCCACACCTCCTCAAGCCGAACAGCTTGCGCAGGCCGAGCGACTGCTCAAGAACCTCGGTGCAATCAAATCGAGTACCGGGCAGGTTACTGAAGCAGGAAAGGAGCTGATTAACTATCCTGTCAATCCAAGGTTTGGCAAGATGCTGCTCCTGGGACGGCAGTACGATGTTCTTGCTTATGTTATTGCCTTGGTTGCAGGCTTAGCAGTAGGTGATCTCTTCATACCAGAGCCTCAACTTCTGCGAAGTGCGGAGGAAGACGAATTGAGCGATCCCGAGGACAGACAGGTGCAAAAGCGAATGGACGCTGCCGCACAGTCTGCAGCAGAGAAGCGTCGTCAGGCTTACGGTCGTGCGCGGGAAGCCCTTACGTACAAGGGCGACACCTCAGATGTGATGAAGGTGCTTACTGCCGTTGTTGCCCATGCGCACGCCGACGCGGACGATGAGGCATCGTCGTTCTGCGAAAAGCACTTTCTACGAGAGAAGGGCATGAGCGAAGTACAGGCGCTCCGCCGGCAACTTCACAACTTGATGGAGCCTCATTTGCAGACTGCTACGGACCGCGCATATCGTCCGAATCTGAACCCGCCTTCTGACAAGGAGGTCAGCCGTATCAAGCAAATCGCGGCTGCTGGTTACATCGATCAGGTTGCAGTACGTTATGATCTTCTGCCCGGCGCGGTGTCCATTGGGAGGAAGCCGCAGCGGGCGATCGAGGTTGCATATCGAACGCTACAACCAAGCAATAACAAGGTCGATCGACAAGCAAGCATGCAGGAACAGGAGCGACAGAAGTGTGTCTTTGTTCACTCGAGCAGTCCTCTTGCTCGTCTGTCGACGACAGAAATGCCGCCGTATGTGGTCTATGCTTCTCTCAGTCGTGCAGCGGCGCGCACTGTCGGAGGCACTCAGCGAACACGCTTACATCCTCTTACACCTGTAACTCAAGTTCAATTGGCAAGCCTGGCAGAAGGCACGCCTTTGCTCGACATTGGTAAACCGATTGGCAAAATTGAGGAAGTCGGTGTCGGGAAAAGGCAATGTTGGGTTTCGGTGGCTTTGCGGGATCCGACAAGTGCAGGCTCGACCGGATGGCCAATGAAAGCATGGAAAGTGCTGCAAGCGAGAGATGGCAAGGAATGGGTTATAGAAAAAGTCCTGGATAGGGGCAGGTAGTTGTGCTACTCTCGCCGTCACCCATACGAGTTTCTACGAAACCAATGGCGTTCATGCCGCCATTTCGTCATTATCCAAATCACACCGCCAGTGCAACACATCAGTCGACCACATTGTCAATGCCACGTATTTGTATGCACGTATGATTGGCATAAGGTTGCGTTTCGGAACGTGTCAAACAGCGGACCTTGCAGCCAACCCCGAAAGTTTGCGGAGCCTGGCGGCTTTGACAGGATGTAAACAGGGAACATGAGTCGGCTCTGTCGATCAATTGGTTCCTTCTAACAACACACTAAGGGAATGGCGCAGCAGCGTGAGACGGTCGAATTCAAAGACATTGTGACTTTGGGAATTCGAAGGGGAGTCCTTGTGATGAGGGTTGATGTTGGCTTTCGGCTCCGACGTAAAGAGATACTTGTTCGAAATGGGAGTCGAAGTACGAAGGGCGAGGGCTAACGCAATGTGGAATGTGCATGAATTGGATGAGTTGACGTGGGTGGCAGGAGAAACAAATGGGCAGTGTACGATTGCAGTCTAATGAAGACCTATTCACTCAATTCACGAGCTCAATTTTCGCGATTCGTGGACATATTACGCTAGAAGGAGAACCCCGCCAGTACGCAGCAGGACACAATCGATGTTAGTACAGCATGGCCCGCAGACGACTTCGACGTGCTTCGTCACTTACAGGAACGTCTTGTAAATGAACTACTGAACATTGAAAATGTCGGAGTTCCATAATGAACCACTTGTATTACCAACGGGGTAGAATCTTAGCCCTACATTCGTGCTAAAGAAGGGGCTCTCTCACCGACGTCCATCAGTTCTCGATGACCAATTTCCATGTACATCGTGGGCCAAATTTATCTCGACGAGCAATCTGAATTAGACCCCATTCCGTACGTTGATTTGCCGAGTTTAGCAAAGTACAGCCGGAAAATGAATGCTACACTCTCTGCCATAGTAAGGCATATACCTCCTACCGAGAGTTGTAGATCAGTGTAACAGACTCTGTAGCTTCAAGTTCTGAGAGGGCTTTGTGCGCTCCAGCTTGGCGAGATTGACATTGTCTCATCCACCGTGCAGCGTTGATACGAACACTATATTGTCTCGAGTTTGCAGTTCGTACTTCTCCTCTCCTTCCAGCTCCCAATCGGAGTCATTGATGAGTACCAAAACTCCAGGTCGTCTATCCGTAGTCAGTAGGTTGCTGCCATCAGATGGATCTTCTGTGCTGCCTTACACCGTATCATCGAGTACGAACATGTCTTTTCGTGGATCCTGCATCAAATTGTCGCATAGCCACTGGATCAGGAATGCAACCGTAGCTGGTCGACCCTGAGGGTCTTTCGCGGGCAACGAGATCTTGTGCTGGCGTTGATCCGAGAAGAGCAATTCAAGGCCTCCGCTAAGGATGACTTAGATATTGAGGAAGAAGTGGAGGAGAAGTGGTTTGATCATAACCTACGTAAACTCGACAGTGAGGGCTATTGTTTCGGCCATGGTGTGGTAAGTGTCGTGCCTGTGGTTCACTTTGAGTGTTTCGATGTGGAAGTCGCGTTGTTTGATTGCTGTCTTGGCACGGAATTTTGACTCAACAGCACCCGACTTTGCAGTTCATCCTCGACTTCGCAATCCCGACATGTTGACACTGCGACCTCAATGACCCGAAGCGCAGTCGAGTACATAGCCGCGGGTGGCAACAGACACCCATCTGCGGCCGACTGGGCGCCTTCACTTCTTGCCTACGGCGCCGGCAATAACATCGCCTTGTGGAACCCAGAAGACGAACAGTACAGAGGCGTGCATGCACTGCTTGCCGGGCACGCAGACCTCGTCAATGCGATCAAGATAATCGACGCCCCTGATAAGCGCCTCATTGTAAGTGGCAGTGCAGATAAGACCATTCGGATCTGGTCAACTACCACGAAATCAAATGGAGAGTTTCAAGAGGTCCAGTGCTTGACCGAACACACTGCGTCCGTCAACGCCATCGCTACAGCTTCAAAACTTGGCTTGATTGCGACAGGCGCAGCAGACGGCACAGTCAAGATATGGCACTTGCAAGATGCAACAGTTAAGCTAACTCAGTCCATCTCACTGAAACCACGCTACT
>JAASLG010000880.1:0-11124 GCA_013365235.1 Cercospora sesami
GACCGTCATAGTGCGGGTTGGCGTCGTTCCGGCGATTGACAGCATGCTCAAAGTTTGAGTTCTCGCGTTCTGTATCGCTGTCAGATCATGGAAGGGAGCGAGGCGCAATACCTAGGAAGTGTCTAAATAGGTTGCCGGCCATGTCCGAGAGAATCTCACGGTGCCGATGGCGACGTCTCGCTCTTTTGTAGTACATTCCCGTTCGTCGGACCAATGCTCGTGGGTATCTCGAGTAGATGGAATATCAATTGTGAGCGGGCAGTCAATCGAGACAGCATAAAACCTCAAGCTGATTCATGTGCTGTAGATGGTCAATCTTGTAGAGCTGCCATGAGAGTGCCTCATGGATCGATCTTCTTGTTTAACGCCTGGAAAAATGTGGTTACGGTCGCGACACAACACCCTGTGTGCTACATGTACGCGTCCGAAGATACCCTCGTCATGTCGATGCTCGTACCATCAAAGTCGCAAACCCCTACAACCTCAACCGTGAATCTACCGTGCTGAGTGCTCATTTCTCGCAGCACATCATCATCACACACGCTATCAGCCACTTTGGCGCGTAGCCAGTCAGCGCTAGCCCTCAGGTGAATGAGGCTTGCCAAGCACGGCACAGGGCCCAGCGGTATGGTATGGTATGCAACGCGGACTTTATTATTCGGCCGCTACGAGAAGAGCAATCGAGAACATGGGAAATCAGATGACAGACGAATTTGCATAAAACGGAGCCGAAAACTGGTGGCTGGAATGCTGATGAGATGGCGTCGGCGCATGCTCAATGCCCTGCATGCGCCCGCTCGATGTCATACATTCTTGACTCTATCGCGCGGCTCCCGTGCATAGACGAGGATCTCGGCTTGTTCCTTCTGCGGCGTATGCTGCATTGGGTAGTAAGAGTGTCACACTGTTGTGCCAAGATGAGGCGCTTGAAGGCTTGCACCGACGAGACGTGCAGCGTTCGCACTGTTCACGAAGTTATTGAGTTCGCTGCTCGAAGGAGTGAACATGTGAAGAAGCTTTTCATATCATTATTAGTGCATATTGCTAATAGACTTGCTCTAATGGGGCGAACGCAGCGCAAGAAAGCCATGAGTATTGGTCATCAGAATGTCCTCGCGCTGCAAATACTGCTGAAGAGCATGGTCCTCTCGCCAATTTCGTGGGTTTAGCATGTCGGCAAGTCCGTCTTTGGCTGCAGTGTCTAGGTGCCTGCCAATATGGTCGATGCATTGCTCCCAGCTACCAGGACCTGAGAAGGACTGGTCGCATAGGATACATCGGCTATCATCCGGAGGCTGTCGCAAGGTCCTGCGGCATCTTTCGGCCTCCGCATCCTCGTACCTTTTTTGTATATCACTCTTTACCTTTCCGTCGCGGGCGGCAGACTGCCCATTGTGTGCTGAATGCATGCGAAGAAGGTGCTGTGTAAACAGATCCTTGCGATTGAAGTCCTTGTTCTGTTCGCTTGTCGGTCCTTCAAAGCATTGTGTACAGCGCCAGTATTCGAGCTGAACATGCTGTGTCTGAATATGACGCTTCCACTCGTTCTTCGAAGTAAATTGGCGGTCGCAGCCGTAGACGACAAATAGGCACGGGAATACGCTCGTTGGTCCGGCGCGGCTGCTCGATGATCGTGATCGGGTGCTTTGCTGGTTGGAGGAACCACGCCGCGAGTATGAGGGACGTCGTACCCTGCCAGTGGCGGTTCTATCGGTGGTAGCGGATGGCGTCCTTCGATGACGAAAATTGGCAGGCCGTCCATCCTCGCCCTGTTGGAAGGGCCTCTCGCGGTTGTGTTCTCGAGAGCCATACGCAGGGTCGGTGTCCGGCGGTACCGCAGCTTGATCATGATCTGGCACGAATCCGTCATAATATATCAACGGGTGCAGGTGCGGGTAGGGATACCCGACGTCCCTCCCCTGCGAGGAAGTGGGCATGTCATCGGGCTCGTCTGCCTGCGGATGAATTTCGTGCATAGCGACGCAAGCATGTAGCGATGCTGTGTGATGCGACCCAGGAGCATAGCCGCTGTGAAGGACTTGCGTGTTGTCAAGAATCGGAAGTGACGAGTGCGTCCACAAGTGGTCCACTGTCTCGGTCTTCAATCCTGGCGAGCTATTGCAATCGCTACGAGAGCTGTCGACGCTTGGAGCTCCGGCGCTGGTGCTGCTGTAGGTCGGGGATGTGAACCGCGACCGACGGTCTTCACCAAACTGCGTGACCTGGTCCGGGATATCGTAATAAGACCGACGCTGGATATGCGGTATTCTTGCAGCGCCATGTAAGTAGTATTGCTCAGTTGTTGGTAAAGTTGCACCCCAAGGATCTCTCTGGTCAAAATCATCGCCTGTTGTCCGACCTCCATCCGGTTCGCTCGACGGTGATCTGATGTCGCGCTCCATCGTTGTGCAGGGACAGAGTGGCGGTGTGGAAAGGGGCTCTCGGCGCTGATACTCTGGGAGAGTGTCAAGTGTTTCGGACGGGGACTGATTGGCGGCAACACAATGTCCGATGCGGTAGCACTGTTGGTGGATGTTGAATATCAATGCATTCGCGACCGCGGCGCAGTCGTGTGTGTTGTCCTCGGGAGTGTGGCTGCGCAGGGGGGAGGCCGCAGTGATGTCAATGCCGACCGACTTCGAGCGGAAAGTTGGGTGTTGAGATTGGACAAGTAACAAATACTTTTTCCTGAGGACTGGAGTGGCAGTGTCCCGGAGTAGAAATAGCAAAAGCGAAACAACTTCGCCCATATGCCGCTCACTGTGCTGTCCATATATGCTTGCACAGCGTCCATGGCTTTGCGCGTGCACCTGTTTGAGGAGCGCAGAGCCGCCGAGCAAAGGTACGTACCCAATCTCATCAGGCAACCCGATGCCTTGCCAATGGTGCGCACCGCTGACTTTGGATGCCAGGTAATCGTTAATAGGTCAGAGATGAATGGGGTGCAGCGATAATCTTGCCAAACTTGGCTGGTGGGCTCACCGAATTCGAATGGGCACCACCCTTCAACGTGGGATGCACAGTTTCGCTGGTGCGGTACAGCATTGACGAGAATCGGAAGACATCATGCCCAGGTGTATGGGCTTCATGTGGCGCCCAGAGTCCAGAAGCCACGAGACGACCACTGCGGCCAAGGGACGAAGTCTGCCATGTACTGTGCCATTTGGCTTGGAAGGAATTGGGCCATGGATGCATTTGGCAGAGAGCGAGAGCCCGAAGGTTGCATCATGGACGCCGTCTCCGCGCCACGATGCGTATTGATAGCCGCCGTGCTTGATCAGTCGCAAAGTCTTTCGGGTCCGTAAAACCCCCAACGTGCTGCAGAACACGCCTCCATAGCAGGTTCAGTGGCGTTCGCGCCATCTTGGAGATGTTCAAGCCACACACAGGACCCCCGCCCCGCACTCCGTGGAGTTACGGCGTCACGAAGCAGTAGTGCCTGCTGCTGTGGAGGCGAGGCTGATACAATAATAGGGCTTCGTTGCTGGGGCCAGAGAGAGAAAAGCAAAGGCCGCCATGAGCGCGGCCTCAACTTGAAAGTCAGAATGGCGTACAATAAAATCGTACAGCTTCACTCTAGCACAAGGCGTCATCAAATTCTCGCGATGTAGCTTGTTTGGAATAAAGAGTCGGTTCCAGATAGGCACCCTTACAGCGGAAGGCTTGTTCAGAGACTTCTGTGGCGTTGGCGGTGCCGGGCGGAGCGGAGATGGATTCACAAGCGTAAGGATCACGCGAGATGCAGATCCTTCACGCTGTCACGCTGCAGGCGATCGTGTCGAGATGCGCCGTGCAACGACGAGCGGAAGGTTCGCTCGCACGCCGCACCCACGCAGCAGCACGTTTCCGCCAAGATCATGCTCGGCTCGGAGGATTTGGGGGATCTAGATGCCGCCCGGGCTGGAACCGGGCGCCAGGGTTGCCGGGATGAACTCCGCGTTCCGAATGTAGATCTGCGCGAAGGATGATTGAGGAAAACATGAGGAGAATCGAATGCAATGAACGCCTTCTTCGGGCGCTCCGATATGCTTGTTACAGATCTATCAAGGCAGGTCACAGTTTCGGCGTGAAGTGGAACTTGCCGGGTAAGAACCAGTTTGCTTTTCTGCGCGCTTCAGTATTGGTGACCGTCGTTCCTTGGCATACAATCGGACCCGAACTAAAATGCTCCTCAACGATTTGGTCAGCATGCTCTTCAGCATCGTAGCCGTAGCATTCCAGTACTGTGCTCGGATCGCCGTAAAGATTGGCACTCCTGATCGGGACTTGGCCATCCAGTTCACACGTCATAGTTCGGTCTCTGGCTTCTGCTGCGGGCCCATCGGGCAAGTGCCATAGCCATCCGTTGAGGTAAGATACTTGTTGCTTGTACGATGCTTTCGGCATGCGCCCACGCTCATACAGTGCGATCGCATCTCGCAGAGTTAGTGTGCCACGCACGACATGACTGAGGCATCTCGCTAGAAAGGCGCCATCTTCCATGCTCGTTGCCGCGCCTTGAGCCTACTCAGATTAGCTGTTAGTCAACAATTAGGGCTTCATCTTGGATGACGAAATACCATATGGTTGGTCATGCTATGCGCAGCATCTCCCATCAAAACCACGTTCTTAGCTGAGTTTGACCAGGATTCCAAGGGTCCAGTTAGAAGTAAAGGCCAACGAGAGATCGGCTGCTTGATCATACTGATAGCTCTCTCAATGCGAGCATCGTATCCTTTGTACTCATTGCACACTTCCTCAATGGGCACCTCTTGCACTTTGTCGACAGGAGGATTCCGGAAGTGACTCAAGACCATGTTGAAATCCCTACAATCCGATATCGGATATGAGATGATGTACCCCGAAGGCGACATCCAGACCTCCATTGTCCTTATTGGATCACCATTCGCATCTTCCACAAGTGGTTTCGTCAGAGGGTCTTTCCTCAGCTCGTCGTAGGGAACGATGGCTCGATACGCGCAGTTCCCAGTTGGAGGACGAGGTCTGACATGCGGAAACAGCGAATTTCGAACCACGGATTGGACACCATCGGCACCCACTACCAGATCAAAGGCATAGGCTTTCCCGCTTGTTGTAGCGACGTTCACACTTCCGCTCAGCTCTTGATTCAATGCACGGACCCTGCTATCGACGAGGATTCGCACGCCATTGCGGCGCGCAACTTGCACAAGTCCGGTATGAAGATGGTGCCGGTGGACCAACCACCAAGGATATCCGAGGACCTCTTCGATCCGCTTGACCAGTGTGTAGCCCACTTTCTCTCCGTTCTTCTTTCTCAGATTGACCTCTGTGAATGGGGTCAGATTGTCCCCAATCGCCTCGTGGACGCCGTATCGAATGAGGAGTCTCGATGCGTTGGGTGTCTGCTATGATCAGCCCAGGCCTATGCCATCACTCTGCCGGCGGTCTCTACCATCTGAATACCAGCGCCAATCTCCCCCAACTGCTCTGCAGCTTCAAGTATCGTGACCTGACAGCCTGCCCGAGCCATCGCAATGGCCGCCATCAGACCTCCAATGCCCGCGCCAACGATGCCTACACTGAGCTCTTTCCTGGACATTGCGAAGGCAAATGCTGTGATTCTGGAAGGATTTGTCTACTCGGCTATCCGATATTGTCTTGGGGCCAACTTCGATGAGTGGAAGCGTTCTGCGGTGTTGGAACAAGAACTCCGGCCTGTATTTGAGGCCATCTTGCCGATCCCGCCGGCATCTCGTTCCGTGGAGCTTCCGCCAGATCTGTTTCAAAAGGGAAACTTGATCAGCGCCATCGACACGCTCCCCGCAGCGGAAAGGTTCCGCCCGGGTAGAAGGGTCGCGTGCGACTACGGGCGTAGGTTTCTCGGAGTGAGGTGCATATTGCCTGAGGAGGAAGGCTACCGCGATCCTGTCGTAGTCGAGGTGTCGATCTTGCAAATGGCACCTCGGTGAAGTGCTTTGCTATGTAGTCGACGCGGTCTGTGAGCACCAAGGAACGAACGACGTCGGCGGCTGCCGGCTTTTGGTAGCTTACCTCACCATCAATGAAATGCCCAGTGGAATTTTGATGCGAACCCCGGTCGTCGGAATCCAGCTCCGCGCACCGCACTTCTAGCCTCATCTACCGAATCGCTTTGTAATCTGGACGGCACAACGCCAACAACAACATCTTCTCCTCTGAAAGCATCATGTTTCATCATCTACCAAGTACTATGTACTGCGTCTCTAGTACGCTCGAATCCTCCCCATCCATTCAATAATCGACGATCCATGGACAAGCTTGACACATAGAGTTCTAAACCTACCACGCTGATGTACATTTGTCCCTGGCTCCGCGCCTAAATCGGAGAAACTCGCAGAGCCTCATTCACAGAGCATCACGCGAGCAAAACATCTCGCTATGGCTTCTCACAATCATCAAAATTATGCACAAAATGCTGGTCCAGAGCCGGCGGCATCTGAGCCCTCATCTGGAACATTAACACCTTCGGAATCCACACCGCTTATCCCTCCAGTACCGACTACAGTGGCAAAACATGGAGAAGGTGATCTCCCCAGCAATGCGACTCCAGATGGGGCAGCAAACGTCAAATCCTTGCCGAAGGATGGGACCGACAGCGAAGGACACACGCAAGCAAGCCAATCCTTGAGGCCAATCCGAGGATTCCTCGTCTACAGCGCACTTGGCGTCCTCATCTTCATCGTCGCAACGAATATGAGCTTACTCACGACGACTCAATCATCAATTGCAGCCGAACTGGACGCTTTCGAGGTGACTTCATGGTTCACGTCAGCTTTCCTCATTACCATGTCTTCACTGGGACCACTCAATGGGAAATTGAGCAGCGTCTTCTCCCCGAGGTCTTGCATTGTGGTTTCATCGCTACTGCTGGCAACAGGATGCCTCTTGTGCGCGGTGGCTTCTAGCTTTGAGAGCTTTGTGTTCGGAAGATGTGCGCAAGGAGTGGGTGCGAGTGGGGTGTTCACGATTAGCATTATAATCGTCCTGGAGCTTACTGGATCGAAACGGCGAGGACTTGGGATCGGTTTGCTCAACACTGGATTTACTGTTGGCGTGGCTGTTGGGGCTACCGCGGCCGGCGCACTACTTCCAATTACGGGATGGCGAGCATTATTCTGGATGCAGATACCAATCTGCGCAGTTGTTGGTCTGGTGCTACTTTTCGCCTTGCCTGGAGACTTTCATGCTGGCAAAGTTGCCGATGAAGAATCCACCTGGACGAGACTGCGGAGACTGGACTACATGGGCGCGCTCCTGCTTACAGGATCTCTTGTGCTCCTACTATATGCGATGGCAGCACCAAAAGAGATACCAATCTGGCCAATTGTCGCTTCGGCTGTCGTGCTGGTCCTCTTCGTCAACAACGAGGTGTACTTTGCCAAGGATCCGTTTATCCCAGTCGCTTTACTCAAGTCGAGAGGACTGCTTTTCACTTGCCTAGGAACTGTTGGGTTCATGATGGCAAGGTGGAGCGTGCTGTTCTATGCGCCGACTTACGCTTTGGCAGTCCGGACCTGGTCGCCTTCGACAGCTGGAGCAATGCTCATCCCGACAAATTTTGGCTTTGCGCTGGGCGGACTTTCAGTAGGCTGGCTTCACATCAAGCGCCAAGGATCTTTCTATCTGCCGACGCTGATTACATATCTGGCCTTTCTCGTAACACTGGCAGCTCTTGGTTTCCTATCAATCGACAACGTGCCAGCTTGGGCATTTGTATTTGTCCTCTTCGTTTGTGGCTTCGTGACTGGAGCAGCAATGAACTACAACCTTGCACACATGCTGCACCTCACGCCAAAAGCAACTCACTACGTGGCTACCGCATTGCTGGCCACATTCCGAGGCTTCGCTGGGTCATTTGGCTCGGCGCTCGGTGGCGGCCTGTTCGAGCGTACCTTGTATACAGACCTGCAGAGACGATTCCGAGATGCTGGACTCAAAAATCCTTCGCTCGTGCGGCGGCTCTTGGGATCACCGGCCCTTGTGGAGCAGCTCACAAGCCCAGAACGGGAGATCGCAATCGAAGCTTACCAGTATGCGCTGAGAGTGCTTTGGTTTGCAATGGCGGGCATTGCTTTCGTGGCATTTTTCGTGCAAGCAGGAACAGGCTGGAGAGGGCACAAGGACAAACCGGTTACAGAAGATGAGCGAGAAGCTTTGCTGAATGACAGAAATGACAATGATACAGAAGACACTGCACGTACATGAAATAAACGTACAGCACTATACACAGCTAGTAGGCATACGAAACTGCAACAATATTTACGTTATATTATGGCATCGATTGAGCCGAATATGACAATGACACGCTCGATGGGAACAACGAACAAGAAGTAGACGGTTTGAGCATCGCAAACTACAGCCGTCCACCTTCAGGAAGCTCAACCCTTCGATCTTCGGTATAGAGCTCATACGATCGATCTTCGATGGGCAACTCAGCTGCTCGACCTTCGCTGTACATCTCCCCAAGCTGTGCTTTGTTCCAGGCGCCCTGTTGCTTGTCCCTCGAGGTCACAGAGGCTTCGTTCTGCACCATCTGTTCCGTTTCATTCTCCGATCCTTGCGAGAAGGTCGTTCCAGCTTTTCTCTGTTTGCGCCGCATGCACAAGAAGACTCCAAAAATCAGAGCAGCAATCACAGCGACTGTGGCGCCTACGGCTATGCCTGCTGTTGCGCCTGTGGTTAGGCCATCGCCTTCGGGTGCTGATGCGCTCCCATCGCTCGTTGGCGTGGCAAGACTACTGGAACTGCTGGCAGTTTGGATCGCAGACTGTGTCGAGGTCGCACTAGGGTTCGGTGGCCACGTTGTGTACAATCTAACACCAGCAAGATAATCCGCGGGTCCTAGCGTAAGGAGGTCAGATGTTGCTGACCTATTTCCCGGACAGCAGTAATAAGGATCTCTGCTCGTGTCGACGGAGAGCTTGGCACAGCAGTAGGTCGTTTCGGAGCAGGCGATTACTTTGTGGCTGCCGCCAGGGGCATCGGGATCTTTCGGTAATACAGTCAGCCCGATGGAAAATACGCAAACAGGAGCATTGGCTGACCTTCGAGCGTTGCGTTACAGAAACCCGAGCAGGCAGGTGACTTCCAGGTCGGATCCGTGCACCCCGTGCGCCAATACATGTTGTCCTGATTGTTTCCAATGGACTTTCTTGATTTGCATAGACCATTTGTCGTGCACATGCTCCGCAAGTCGCAACACATGCTGAATTCTGTATCGCTATTGCAGATGTAGTCGTTGCCGCTGCCGAATTGAGTCCCATTCTGCCGATAGCATGTTTGTGCTGCGACGTGCCGTAGTACGACCAGGGTCCATGTCAACTTGTCTTTCACGGAAAAGGTCATGATTGTTGTTCGAGAACACGAAAAGATCGAGTGAGCGAGCGAAAGAAAGGCTGAAAGAGGGAAGTGGAGGATTTTGCCTGTCTTGAACGGTCACCAGTCGCACGCGATCGACCTGGAACATCAATGACATCCAGGTACCGTCAACATTCAGCCATCTACGTAGAGGTAACGATGTCTGCCATCGATGGTGCCTGCAAATGGTATCAATCATAGCCACCACCATGCGTCCCTAATGCAGCCACGTCGACATTGACAAAGTTTGTTGCTGGATGGCAAGGCTGAGTTTGTGGGAAGGCTGAGTGCGCCGCAAGGCTGAGCATACAAAAAGCATATTGTGTCCGATGCAGTAGATCAGTGCCACGCAGGGGCTGTGGATTTGATTTCGGGACGAGCCTCAGTGCATCTTGCTGAGATTCTCTCGTGGCGAGACATCATACAATGGGTTCGATAGGGATGAGGCTATGGTGAATGGAATGATAGCTTCGAAAACGGATGCTCCTTGGCTGTCAGCCTGTTTGATCTGGTTTCGGGCCTTCCAGTGAGTAAGCGGAAGCGGTGTATGATGCGCGGTAGTAGTCTTCTCGCCCGATTGCTTGTTCTATATCCGGCTGCAGGTCGGTATGAATATGCACAAACTCAATTTGCACAGCAAACCTCGCGCTCGAATTCCCTACCCAGCCTGATGTCGAAATAGTCGAGACTTTATAGCGGCTCGCAAGTAACTTGCTCCGTCTGCGTTCCCAAGTTCAGTCGTTCATGAGTGGGGAGCATTGTTGATAATCAACCAGTTTCACCATTTCAAGTAGATTCGGGGACCCACAAACGTACATTATCGTGTTGGTTTCGAACGATAGCACGAGGACCACGTTTAGTGCAGCCTTTTGCTCTGTGGTGCATGCGGCAGAGCCATCAAACGATGTAGGTCTGGGGATAAACGAGCAGCGCTGGACTCAAATTTGTGTCTGCTGTCCCCCTGTCTGCCTAACGGACGGCAATATATCCTAGTAAATATCGTGGCGAAGAACGTATGCTCACGATCTTGATCGGCCCGCGAAAGGTACAAATGGTGCACTAGCTTCGAACATAAATTCATCTCATCGATTTGGGTATATATACTTCGTAACATCATCTCATGACCAGCTCTATACTCCTCTACAGAGTGTAGCGGAAAGTTGGGCCACCGCCCTCCAAGTTGTCCTTCTCGCCACGATCAGCGGCACGGTTCTGGAGCTTGAAGTGCAATTGCAGAATCAGAGTGACCACAATTGTGAGCAAGCTGGCAGTGATACACGCCCACAGGCCTGGAATATATCTTGGCTTGTCGACCTCGCGGAAGACGAGAGAGCCAGCAATACCACCTGAGACAGATGTTAGCGCCACTAAACAGATGATCACAGTGTGAAGAGGAGAACTCACCGATACCACCGAATCCGACCAAGCTGGCAGAGCAGAAAGCACGCTTCCATTGGCCACGGATGTTGTTGGCCTGGAAAGACATGGTCATGACCACGTTGGCCTGGACACCAGCACAGCAGATAAAGACACCGAGGTATCGAACACCGGAAGACTTGGCCCAGCCCATGAGAGTAAGACCAATGATGGCAACAGTAGCGTTGAAGATGAGCTGAGGTCCACGCATGCGGTACTTGTCGCCAATCCAGGACTCGACCCACATAACCACGGCGGCAAAAGCGTAAGGTGGAGCAACCAGGCACTGGCTCTGTGCAACGCTGAAACCCATGCCAAGGTTGAGAATGATTGGCAGGAAGTAGGCGAGAG
>JAASLG010000882.1:0-12336 GCA_013365235.1 Cercospora sesami
GATCCTGAATCCTCAAACACCGGAGGAGATCGCAGCGGCGGATGCGAGACCTGGAGGGAGGAAGGTTGCCGCGATAGACGACTACCGGGCAGTGATGGCGGAGAGAGGAGTGTTCCAGGCTGTGGCGAGCATGGGTCTGCCGGCGTTCACGATACATTCGATTGTGCGATACTCTGGGCGGGCTATGAAAAACGTCAAGAATGTGAAGCTGCGAACGTGGGGACCGATTGGGTTAGGGTTGGGATTTGTCCCAGCTTTGCCCTACATCTTTGATGAGCCGGTGGAGAAGGCGACAAGATGGCTGTTCCACACAGGGTTCGAAACCTTCGGTGGTCCTGGTGCAGTAGGCAAGGATGAGAGGGGCAGAGGGCCAGATTTTGGGACGAAGGAGGCGGAGCGGCAGAAGAAGGAATTGTAAAGACGAACGCGAACGATGGGACAACGGAACCCGCTACAGCACAGCATCTCCAGGCGCTCTCGACTTATCTAATGTGTACATACCACGAATCTCAATACACCTTCTACTCATTCTTGCGACATGGCGATGCCAACGTGGATTTCCCATTCTGGCTGGCCAGCTGTTGACTGCACTTCACATTTCATTTCAATCGCCAAAACGCTCAAGCGTCAGCTGACGGTGTCGGTGCCCTCGCTGAGCCGGAATCAGCACCGACCTCTCCATCTGCCTTTTCCAGCTGTTGGTCTGTGCCCACCGCTGCCGCTGCCTTTGTCTGCCAAGGGACAAGAATTGTCAACGCCAGAAGCACTACTGACATCAGGAGCAAGGGCAGCATAAGCCACCTTGACGCTCTCTGAAACTTGTCAGCTGGAAGTACTCATGACGATGAGAATGCTATCACTTACCACGTCTGCGCACGGTAGCAGCGAGCTTGATCGAGAGTATGGATACCACGGCCAATAACCTTTCCAGAGTGGTTCAATCTGGCACGACCAACGTTCGACGCCGTATGTTCCTCTCTGGGTGAAGATCGGGTCGACAGGTCTAGAATCAAAAAGAGGCTCTTCATCCGTAGGCACATTGTCAAGAATGCCACCAATGTTGACAGTGGACGAAGTGTAGAATTCGACAAATGACCAGACCAGGGCAACCAAGCTAGCAGCTATTCCAACACTGCGCCAAAAGATCGCGAATACATGAACTCTACGCGTGTTAATCTTGTTGGACGTCAGTCATCAGCAGTAATCTCCCGGGGACATATGGGGCGATACGCACCTCGTCCGTGGCAGCTACAACAAACAAAAGAGACGTTCCGCCGACTATTGAGCAGGCAATACCTGCGGATAGTGTCGACCAAACGCTTTCATATCGCACACCAGGTGGGAGGAAGTATACATCGCCGTACCACAGGTCCTTGTTGAGATATACCGTGAATTGATTATTTTCTTGCCAACTAATGTTACGGAGAGCACGCATGGAAAGTCCTGCCGCAGTTGCGGCAAGTATGAAGACCACCAGAGCTACAGCGCCTAGAATGGTGCGACGCTTCCATGTTGTACTGTAGTTGTATATTAGTTTCTCTTGGGGCTTCGGATTGGCCATGATGAGAATTCTTGACTTGGTACGTCCTGTGGTGTGACGGCAAAGGACACAGGGAACGTATATTCTGGAACCTCCGAGCATGAAAGCTCACTCCATTCTTATATCCAACTACCAAGGCAAGACGGAAGACTGCAAAGTAGTGCATAATTCCATTTTCGCAGACCAAACTCTCGCCCACAAATCATACGTTGAGTGCAGTTGAAAGCACGCAGGTCTTGCAGTGCCTTTTGAGCTATTCTTGCTATGCGTTCTCAGCTGCCATTCGCCGAGGTTGCGGCACAGCGCAGCATATGGGGGCACAGTGCAGGATGTGGTGGCACAGTACAGCATGTCTTGGCGTTTTGGTATGTCGTCGCTGCAGTGGTTTGATGCGTCAGTCACAAGACAAAATTCCCTATCATCGATGTGCAGCGTGCCGCTTGTCGTAGGTGATTGTATGTGGTGAGGAGAAAGATGTGGTGCATATTAACGGCCAGGACTGAGACGTCGACGCTCACCTATCAAATATGAGCGTCGAATTTGATGAGATCGAATCAAAACTGACCTTTAGCTTCCAAAAATTGCCATGCCCGGTACTCAACGACGATGTCCCCATGCGTCACGACGTTCGACCGCCTGCAGCATCGATCGTGACAACACAGCCATCACAAGATACCAACAATAGACCAAGAGTTTCGATTGTTGAGACGGACGTTCTCGATTCAGGACCTGCCTCAAGAAGGCCCACGAACGCCATGAGGCTTCAAAGCCATCTCAGCCTTGCACAGCCTCCACAACAACGCTGTCATTGTCTTGATGTCTTTTTTCTTTTGGTCGACAGTCTAGCCTGAGTTTTGGCACCAAACGGAGAACGATGACGCCAAGTGATTTTGCGATCTCTGTCCCAGCCACGATGCCGACTTTGCAACGATGACTCGCTGCAACACCTACAACTGACGAGGAAGATTCGCATTTCTGCCCTGACGGAGCGTATGTGAAGGAATGAAGAAAGATTGATCGGCCAATAGAAACAGATCTCAGGATTGAACGCAGCGGCATATGCTCTGGAATGAGTGTTGTAGAAAATTGCAGAATAAAAGTGGCCGAAGGATGTGTTGAAAGGCACTCGCTCGGCGAGTGAGTTGTTCGAAGTTGCATGCCAAGCAGTAGCAGAAGTCATGATCCCAAGAGACGCGCTCCAAGTTCGATTAGCAGCATCGTTTCTCGGTCTTGTTTGGAGACTTGTCCAAACCCTAACAAGGGTCTTCACTAGCGTGGGTCCATGTCTCCGAAACCGAGCTCTGAGCGATAAGAGGAAGCATTTCTGAGGACGATATGCTCGGCTTGCGTTTGCGGGTGCCATTTGAGTGACGTGAAGTCGAGAATCTCTTCAGCCGTCTTCAAGTGGGAATTCAGCGTGACGTTGATAACGATGTCGGGAGAGAAAGTCGGCTTCTTGCTGCTTCGTCCCAGTCTCAATGAGATATATTGGCGAAACGGCATCAACATTAGAGAATTGTGTTACAAACTCTGGTGTTGGACCTGGAAAACAGCAGCTGATTTCGTCCGTTTCGAATCATGAAGGCCACTGCAATACTATGTGCTATGGTTGGCACCTGTTCTGCTCTGGTAATCAGACAGAATGCGAGCAAAGTCGACTACAGCAATTTGACCGTCGCTGTTGTTCGAGCACCTCCAGCGAACTTACCATACCCTCCACCGAGCACGGATTGGAATGGTAGGACCTATAACCTGAATCGTACCGTCGACCTCGGGGTCGGCTATATTAAGGAGGCTGCACTCAAAGGCGCGAATTTCGTCGCATTCCCGGAGCTGTGGTTTCCTGGGTACGTATCCATCAGCCCTTGCGCATGGCCACCAATACTGATAGGATCCCTTCCAGTTACTATTTCGGTCCTCAAGATGGTCTCAGCGAGTTTTTCAACCATTATCTCGCCTAAGGGCTTGTAGTGAACTCGACCAATTGGAACAAGCTCCTCCAAGCAGCAGCAGATAACGGCGTCTGGCTTGAATTTGGCTTTGCGCGTCTTGATGGTGACCTTACATACATGGGCCAAGCCATTATCGACTCCGATGGGCAAGTAGTCCAGATTCGCAATAAGCTTCGACCCTCGGGAGCCGAGCGAACAATTTTCAGCGATGGCACCATGGATATGATCAAGGTGCATCAGACACCTTGGGGCCGAATGGATCGTTGGAATGCTGGGAGTAAGTTCTTCTTTTCGAGGGAGAATCAAAGTTGCGCAGCACTTACTGACGATCCCTAGACACATGTGGCCCAGCATGACATTCAGCATGCATGCTCAAATCGAGAACTTCCACATCGCCGCATTTCCATGGGGACCCGATCTTGGAGTAGATATCGGCCTCGAAAGCGCAGATGTCAGTCTTGCCAGTGCACGCATCTATGCAGTTACAGGGTCGACATGGGTCTTCATGCCTTCTGTTGGAACAGCTGCCATTATCGCGCCGAATGGCACGGTTGTCAGGCAGATCGAGGCATCCAGCGGGCCATTGGCAGAGCCAATGATCTGTTACTCGCTCAATACGACAGAATTCGCTGCAACGCCGGATTGTGATCTTGATGGAGAGTTCTCGTGGGCTGCCTTGCAACAGATCAATGAAGGGTATCCTAAGTACATTGCCAAGGAAGAGGGAAACTTCATTCCTTTCCACGAGAATTCGATTGCTTGCATGAAGAAGGAAGGTCCGCTGCCGCTCAACTACTAGACTGTGGAATTATAGCACATCCGGAGACTAGAGATCAGTTTCTGAGCTTGGTACAGTGTATGCATTTGTGGTTCGTTGCGTTCGATAGGATCGGAAGAGTTGAGTCGCCGGAATGGGAGAGGAGGTCGGAGGTGATGCTTGGCAACAGCCGTTGCGCTAAGCTCAAATTAGACTGCATCAGACCCTTAACGACGTCAGCGCACACGGGTCGCGCGTGTCTCTAGCTTCGTAGCTTCGCAGCGAGCGTGATTCTCCTTCGCGACGCCATTGTCCACCTATTCACGACACTTCTCGCTCGCCAGCCATGCCCGTCAGGAGTTTCTTCATATTGCACGCGGTACACAGCATATCCTCATAGCCGATCGCATACCCAACAGCCAAAAAAATCACACGATGCCGCCAAAGTCACACGACGCGCGAAACGAGAGCTCCTCCGTGCGAGAACGCCAAATCGCTGCTGCAGCACACGCCCGAGCGAGTAAGAAGAATGGGCAGCAACCACATCAGAATGGAGTTGTGAAATACGGGGATATGCCCAAGATATACGATTATCCAGACGCCTTGACACAACCACAGCAAGGAGCAGGAGTAAGTCGTGAAAAAGAGAGCGAGGAGATGATCCTCCGAATCAGAAATCAGTCACTGATATCGAACTTCCTGCAAAGATGCAATGGGACAAAGCCCCCCTCAACCTCCTCGACACCTACCGCGTCGCCCACAACCTCTCCTCTCCCGCGGCTTTCACATCTCCTTATCGCCAAGCTCTACTCACGAATCCTGGAATCGGACGACAATCGCCTACGATGGCGCGGAAAAAGGAAAAGAGGAAAGTTTCGAAAGAGCAGTTGGCGTTGGCTGTGAGGAAGAATTTTAACGGGGCTGCGGTTAATGAGATGGATGTTGTGGCGGAGATGGTTTATAAGGTGCAGAATAAAGGTGAGTGGTATCAGGCGTGAGAGACGTAAATTGTAGGGTTGTTTGCTGATGTGGAATTTGCAGATAAAGCGTTCAGGATGCGTTCTGCGCCGAATGCTGTGAAGAAGTCGTGACGTGGGTGAAGAGTTTTGTTGATGAGATTGTACAGCGAGGGAATTCTGCAGATAGGGACAAACAGGCGTTTTCGGTGATTGTAAGGCATGGGCAAGCACGACAAGATACCGAGGTGCGCGTGTTACGGGGAGTTTGGCGTCTGCGGTGAAGCATTTCGGGATGCCATGCCTGTGCCAATGAGCAGCAATCGGCGGCGTTCGTTGAAATAGGCATTGGTTTGGATAATTGGTAATGAAGAATTGCTAGTTCAATCTGGCATAGACACGATGAAATTTGTCTTTGTACTTCTCAGCTCTTATCGGGATCAAGGCGGCCGTTGCTCTTCGGCTCTCTCGAGAAGGTCATCCTCGTATCTCTCATCAGGCTGCAGTTGCGGACGCAGCTGGTCGTCCTCTTGAGGTGGCCTGTCGTACTCCTCCCCGCTTTGATTGACTGAACTGTATGCTCCTGATTTCAAGCTGTTCATCTGGTATGCTGCAACGGGCCGTATCTCAAACGTCGCTCGCTTCCACTGCTTAGGCAATGGATCTTTCCCAGGATGTCTCTGCTCATCGGTTCCGATGCTGACAATTGCGTTTTTCGTTGCTCGGACGATGGTCGAGAAATTGAGAGTGAAAGACGCGCCAGCCCTGAACATTGTCAAAAGGCCAAGACCAACGTTGACAATTGTGATGCCTATAGCTATTCCGTATGCGAGCCAGAGTTTATCGGCCGAGTACGAATATATGTTACCCATTTTGTTGATCGTTACTGTTACATTTTCCGGAGCGTTGGGGGCTGACATGTTGAATCTGTAGAGTCTGATCAGTTTGGCGCTCGAGTAGCGAGAGGAGCAGCACTCACATGAATTTTGGAGAACTAGCCATGGATATCGTGACGTTGAAGAAGAGCTCCTCTATCGCATCTTTCAGGGGTTTGCGTGGGGTAGACGCGGATATGGGCCGAAGCAGAGTGGCGGCCTCATTTAGAGCGCGTGTGGCATTTGGCTCAGTGACCAAGACGTCCAAGCCTAATTCAACTCTGTTCATTGGCTCAAGTTCAATTGTGTCCGCCAATGAGGTCGACAGTACTTGGCTCCTATATTTGTGCGTGTGGATCGAGGTGTTGTTTGGATCAGAAGTGACCGCTTCACGATAAAGCTGAGCAGTTGCCTCTGCGCTGTTTTCGGATCCCCCTCGATTCGCTGCTCCGATTAATAGGTTTGCAAAGAGGTCTGCCATAGCCCGATACGACCACTGATATAGGCTGTACGCATCTATTTCGCAATCTGCAGATCCGGAATTGCCAAACTCGAAACATCCAGAATCAGCTACTCTCGGTGAACTCGGCGCCCGCCCAGTTTGGTAATCCAGATCCAATTCGACGTCTTTGACTTGTACAATCTTTATATCCTGTTCTTGTGAGGGCCCATCATACGAGAAATGAAGAGTATACTCAGATGCTGAGAGCTTGCAGCGCACCACTGTCGCTTCCTCAAATGCCCAATCGATAGCTCTACGCACTCCGGTAGTGTCAGACAGATTCCAGCTTAGGATTTCAGCATCCAGAGACGCGCTTTGAGAGATAACACCAGGGATCATATGGGGCAAGGCAGCCACGAACAGTAAATCCTGATTTTCGCCGCGGAACCAGTCCACGCCCATTTCGAGTGCCAGGTCTGCTGTTTGAAGCGCTGTCGGCCGGGTGGCATTCTCGCTAATCAGCTCGTCCTCCGTAGCGAATGGCATCTCCATTGCGTCAACCCAATCTCCTCCAGCAATACCCAGCCATGACATGTAACTGAACATGGATTCAAAGAACCAGCCCCTTTGCGATTCGACGACTTCTTCGAGATCTGAACTTTCAGAATTCATCGGATCGTGGAATGATCCCAAATAAGGCGCCAACACGCTAGCAATGTTGTCCTTGATTGCATCGAGAAGCGTATCATTGACATTATTGCAGGTCAATCGGGGAGCTGGCATGGTAACACTCCAGGAGGCATTCACCGCAGGAGGTGTAATCGGCAGAATGGTCCCTGCAGCAGCGGCAGCCTGTACAACTCTGGTGGCTTCAAAGCTCGCTCGCCCATAGTAAAGATAGCCGTAGTCAATGTACTCGGCAAACTTTAGACTTGCAAACGCGGGCATAGGCACGAAGTGAGACTCCTCGATAGGGGGCAAATAATCAAAAGTGACGGAAAGGGTGGCCGGTGTGATGATAGCAGCGATGGGAAGAAGCCTGCGCAACTAAGCTTTCGCCCGCATCATCAGGTCTGAGAGACGTACTCACCATGCAGTTAGGGCAATAATGGCTAGCAAAGGGTGCGTCCAGAACGTGGTCAAGCCAAAGAGTGAAGTGACATCGCTCAGACCAGAAAACCAGCTATCGATGCGAGCGAGCTCATGGCCGACTTTAGCGATCGCTCGAAAAAACAGCTGCATATAGGCCGTCGAAATTGCCAGCACTAGACTTGCCTTCACAGCAAAAGCGAATGCCGTTCCGCCAGCCGTGTTGAGCTGTTGTGGTGTGATCTGCCAGCCTGCAAGTTGGTACGGTGCCGAACGGACCTCGGTGCCTTGCAATGATTTGTAGAACGCGTGGTGCCCAATGGCGAACGCAATACCGACGATGAAAGAGCTCATCATGATCGCAGGTGCTCGCCAGTGGATGCCGCCGTTGTCTGGACTCCTGTGCGCAGAGCCAAAAAACCGTGAGAGTGCCATGTTGTCGGAGTTCCTAGTAGATGACCGGCACCCGAGGAGAGGTAATGGGGAGCAGTGTGCTATGCATCTAGGTAGAAATCATGAAGGAGTACGAGTGAGGCTCGCGTGCAGGTTGTGACTTGACCCCTCCAACGTGCCGTCCTGCAGGCGACTTCCAAATGTGGCTTGAAGGAGTCGACACGCAGATGCCAAGTGCTGTGAAGCAGCCATTCAGATCTTGACGACCGAGAGCACTCAGCATCTCTCCTCGGCCACTTCGCACTATTGCCTTGCGCCGGTTCATTGGCAAGCTACAAAGTGCTCGAGCACAGAGAATCTGGTGCGTCCCAGTTCTGTCAGCATCGTCAACATGGTTCGTAGGTCGCAATCAACATTGCCCGCCGCATATCGGAGGTGTGCATGCTACCGATGCCAGCACCACGGCCACGCCCTGAGCGACATTCGAGACGCTTAACACCAGGCCTGGTTTGTCCAATACTGCTTCGCCTCATCGATTTGAGCTCGATTTGTGGCGCTGAATACTGAAGTCCTGGGTTTGCGCCAAGGCAAGGGCGGGTACTAGACCAAAGCCTATGACTAGCCAAAGACATCCCAAGCCAATCTTGTGCTACATTAGGTGTGGTATCACTCAGTCGTTTCAAACCGTTCGAGTTTGCGATGAACCCCACTGACTTCGTCGATGGTACTATGCGACACGTTACTCTCATTGGCCAGTCTCATTGAGGAGAAAGGCCGCAAGGCTGACGGCCGCTGGTCGTGCGTTGCAGCAAGGCTGAGGCTGGGTGCTGGAGCCTGCAGCCACTACATGTGGAGTGGAGATCGCCGCAAGTTTGGGACGCCAAGGTGATGGACGTAGGACTTGCGACTTCCGTTAGTAGTTGCTCGATGGGAAAATATGGTCCCTCGCGATGACGCGCGAAAGTAGAGATGAGGTTGAGAGAAGTGAGGAACGAGGGCCAGAAATAGACGACAAGTGCAGGGGTCGGCACCAGCTCCGCTCCCCTGATGGCAGCTGCAGACCCTCAAACATCGACAACGTGGCCAGCTTGTGCTTTGTTGTATACACACATCCACCATGATCTCCGCTCGAATAGCGCTGCTCCTGCGACTGGCATTGGCCTTTTATACATCTCTTGCCGCAGCAGCATCCAATTCGCAGCAGCCGCTGGTCGGCGAAAGAATCTACAAAGTTGGCGACAAGATTCCCGTCACATGCTTGAATCGCACAGTGTACGTGCTTCCCGATTGCACATCTCCCTTGCTTCGGTCTAAGAGATACCACATATACTGACACCCTCCTCCGCCATGTCACAGTGAAACAGGCGAACACATCACCGACGAAAACAACCAACTCGTCTACATCCCCGCCTTCACCTGCAACGAAACCGGCCGACCCCTCGAACTCATCTTCGGCGTAGAACGCGACATCAACTGCACAATCGACTTCATCGACGACCCCTTCTTCCACCTCCTCGAATACTACGTCCACAACGATGTCCCCCTCACCTGCCGCATCCCCACCAAACCCCTCGCGCCCTCCGTCCTGAAAGAAGACTTTGAAAAGAGTACAAAGGACAACACAGAAGGACAAGGAAGCTTGAGCGAAATTTACACGCCGATGATTATTGCTCTTGCGGGAACACTACAGTTGAGTCATTTGCATGTCGCGACGCATTTGAATGTTTTGGTGCATGCTGCGCCGAAGAATGTTGCGCCGGGGACGATTGCTGCTGCGACGGCGTATAGTATTTCACGCGATCCGCCGAGTAGGATTGTGATTGGGGATCCTTTGCCGTTGCAGTTTAGTGTGAGGTGGTATCCGAATACGTTGCTGCCGAGTGGTTGGACGGGTGTGGGTGGGCATTTGACGTTTAGTACGGTGGTGTATTGCTTTTTGACGGCTTTGGCGACGGCGGCGATTTGTGTGTCGTATTTTAGAGGTATTGAGTTACCGAGAAGGTTGAAGAATCATGGGAGGGAGAGGACGAGTGGGATTGAACGAGGCGGGTTGGGAAGTGGGTTGGGAGGATATGGAATTGCTGGGGTGGGTAACGGATATGGATATGGTATTGGGAAAAGAGATTAGAGGATGCAATCAAGACATGTTCCATATTGAGTGAGCTGCCTATACTGACGCCGAGATTACTGACTCCGATAGCAGGCCACTCTCCTTGATCCAGCGATCTGCAGCAACGACGGCTTCCACCTCATCGAAAAACAGAGACACAAAAGAAAGAGCAACATTCCTAGAAAGCGCGAATGGAACACGCGTCTACGCCTCCATCCCGAACTTCCACGATGTTCATTCACCTCATCTTTAGTCAGTCTCCTCTCGCAAGCGATCCTCAGCAACAACGCCTTCCCTTCTCGTCCAAGAACAGAAACACGAGCAGCAACCAAGACTTCCCCAAGGCGCAAATGCCTCACGTACACCACTTCCCCCGACGCTCTCACTTCTTCTCCATCTTCAGAGCCTCGAGCTTTTTCGCAAGCTCATCCTCCTCCGGTGTCTCAGCAACCTTTGACGCTTCGAGTCTGGCGAGCGAGGTTTCCTTAACTCTCGCAGCCTCGATCTCCTTGTGCGACTTCGACTCTGCTTCAAGCCTGGCGAGCCAGGCATCTCTAACGGCCAACGTTGTGAGTCCCTGACTCTGGGGGTCCTCGCCGAAGTGCGCGTTGTATCTGGCTTGGCGCCGGGCCCGGCGATTAGCACGCCCTCCTTTGGTCTTTTCCTTGGTCATGCTTCTCGGAGCTCCTGGTGTATCTGGAGCTGACTGAGCTTGATGCTGGTTTAGTCCGCAGAGTAACGAGTGTGAGCCTTGTTGTGGTGGGTGGTAGGTGAGCTTGGCTGACTTGGGTGGACAGTAGTTCTTCTGACTGATGAGATCTGGATGAGGTGCCGAGCAGAGGTGTAAAATATACTTATTTTGCGAAGTTGGATTCTTGGGTCGTCCTTAGGGATTGCATTCATCGATCGTTGACAACAACGCCTCAGGCTCTGCTGACTAGCTTTGCAGAACCACGTTAACCAATCTATGATTTCGGGAGAGAGTCTACCAAGGACCATACAAGCGACATGCAACAGCCAGCAGAGACAGATGCCATGAAGAACGCCGAAAGTTACCGACCGCCTGGCAGTCGTGCTTCTTGTCGATCGATTGACAAGACATGCCTGAAGCAGTCCGACGGAACGGCTGGAATTTTCCTGCGAAAGTGATCGTATTACTGTCACTCAAGCTGAGGCTCTACGAATCCCGCCAACGTCTTGTTCCTCTGAGCGCTCAGAGCCAGAAACAGTATCGTTGGCATGCGTCCAGACACGATGTTCTGCCTCCCGATCGTGCCAGCTGGGCACTCTCTGAATCTCGTTCATCAGCAAAGCACACTGGTAGTGTCTCGCGGGGATTCCTCTCAAGGGTCAAAAAAGCAGAGTCTATCTGGTAGCGGCAAAATGATAAATTTAAGTACAGAACCGGTGGGTCGAGAAGTGAGGCCAATCATTCTCGAATCAGAAGCTCGCTTTCGAGGCATGTCTTCCACGGAGTGGTCACGGAATATTCTGACATGAACGCCCTCGATCGATTTTCAGAGCGCTGGGTCGAGAAGTGAGGCAAAATGATTTTTCTCGCGTCAAAAGCTCTTCTTGCAAGCCTATATTGCACGCCGCGGTCACGGACTATTCTAACAAGAACTTCTGCGATCGATTTTCAGAGCGACGACACGAGCACATTCTGCACACCGCACGACACTATCTCCGCGCTCTGCAATCAAGATGTGCCAACAAGGCAAGCTCAGCTTCATGGGCCTTAGACGCAAGTTCTATCAGAAGCTACAAGGGCTACCACCTCACCTCCCGTTCGAGTTGAACTTATGCATCATGGAGCAATTCATCGCTTACGATCCCGTCAGACTCAACCAAGCCGGCAAAATGCAGCACGACCTCCTCAACGAAGACACATATCACGGCACGTCCAACAAGCATGTGATGGTCATATACAGTGCCGCTCCATTACTCGTCGATCGAGAATTGGACCGCCAAAGATCAGAAGACTGGCTACATTTCGTTCGCCTTAGAAGAAGGCGCAATTGGGCCGTGCTACAGGATGACAGACTTTACCGCTCCCTGATTCCGAATAAGACCCTTTTTCTAAGCGCCCACGACAAGCTTCGCGGACGAAGTCGGCGATCATTTCTTCGCGTGAAGTTCCAGTGGGTTCTGCACACAACTTGTCTCAGGGAATCCCGTATCACCTGCTACGGCGACGAGACTCCGATTCAACACTTTGCACC
>JAASLG010000885.1:0-10799 GCA_013365235.1 Cercospora sesami
CCCTACTTCGCACACCGGCATCTACCTACAGACCAACGCCTTCCAGAGTCTGATATGCTCAAAGCTGTTCACGCCTATGCCTCAGACTTCTACGCATCTGGAGTTCTGGGCGATTGTCGAGCTGACTTCAAGAGCTTGGATGAGACTGCGCTCATCGCTCTAGGAATCCTGCTCGAGGAAGCCGCCACACAGTCACTCGAGCAGACTGGTGACTTGGCATTCGTGGAAGGCCTGGAACAACAAGAGGGGCTGTGATCATGTGTGACGATCCACAAGTTCCCTGATGGGAAGCAACAGCTCAGACCCTCATGTATCGCGTCCGAGAATCCTCACGCGGTAAACTGTTATACACTGACGCCGTGTAGAGAACAGTAGTCCGTCCATTTTGATTAGCCTGTATGCGAATACGTAGACCGTGGACAGAAATAACAGTTGAACGGCTTTAGCGTTTCAGAGACGCTTTCAATCGACAAGCAATTTGCCGACTCTCCTGTCGAATTTTCGATGCATCCACTCTTCAGTAGAAGCAGAAGGCGCGGTTTTTATGTCTGCGTTGGACGAAGGCATCGCTCTTTGAGTCGTCATTGGCCGAAGTGTTCCCATCTTCGTTCATCCTGTGCTTGATGGAAGTCTCATCGACGATTTCAAGGCGATAAGGTGAACGACATTCCGTTGTGCAGATCACGGCGGCAGACGTCCAAGGGCTGTGTTCGATCAAACCGTAGTTGTTGGCAGCAACATGCATCAACGACATCCCTCCACGCGCTCAGTGCAAGGCTGCGATCGAGTGCCGAGAGCAGTCACGAGCAAGTTCAGACCGCAGTGCATGAGCGGCAGTGGGGGCAAGCAGTGATATGGCCGTATTCCGTAGGATCTCGAGACTTTCATAAAAGGACAAGATAGTACAATGAATGAACATGAAGGAATTGGAAGAACTGAGGCTCTTTTGGCTGTTCTACCAGTGAAGGCGAACAGCGCTAAACTACCAACAAAGATAGATACGCCCTCAGATGAGCCTTCCAAGCTCAAGATCAGCTATGACACAGACTGAGCACTACCTTACGAGAAGGAATGCATCTAGTACAGGCGCTTTGGTGGGGACATGCTGGCCTTGATGACCAAGCTGCCCACGTTCTGCCAGCCCTTCTTCAGCAGAGAGACGAGGTAGTTGATGGCCAACATGATGTTGCCGATCAGCTCGTCCTCGGTCATGTCCACGTTGCCGACAGCGACACCCATGCACAACACCTTCTTCAGCTGGAACTTGATGGTCGACTTGACTTCGTTGATCTTTCCGGAGAGGTCATCGGCGTGGGAGACTGGGGTTGGGAACTTGCCGGCTGTATAAAGTGTCAGTGCGTTTCAGAGTACGCAAAACCGTAGAGGTGCTTACCCTTGGAGAGACCTGGGCCCAACAGACGAGGAATCTGCTTGATGAGGGAGTCGGAAGCGATGAAGGCATCGTACTTGCGAGCGAGCTTCTTGATCAACTTCTTGTTCTTGTTGAGCTTCTTGAGATCCTCCACGGACATGGCGTCGACACCTCCGTGCTTGGCACGATCGATATCGTGCTGGTCACCGAGAATGCTGCAGAACGGTTAGCGCCATGTCCAAAACGCGCAATGGCGAAACAACCGAGCCATACCAGATGCTCATGTTTGGGCGTGGGATCTTTGGCAGCTTGATGGTACCGCTGAAACGCTTGTCACGCTGTGGGTCATAGTTCTTGAGGCCGATCTGGAGCTCGACGGTCTCGAGGAAGTTGCGCTTCTTCTCCTCGTTGGAGTACTTGAGCAGCTCTTGCACGTTGGTACGCACACCAGCGACCGTAATCTTCGACATGATTGCTGTGGTCTTCCAATAACGCTCTGAGAGTGGTTATTGGTGCGGCTTCGCGTAGCTTCGTGGTCGTTACTGATATGGCGGGGTGCTTGAAGCAGAGAGAAAACTGTGAACTGAAGTGGCGACGGGAATTGTAGGTGTGAGCCAAGAGTTTGCCCCACATCTCGGCAGGACCCGTCCGACACAAACGAGACGTGACGCTGCATGTCTTGGCTGCCTACTGCACATGGTCGACAGACTCAGAGAGCGTGCAACACAGTAGATCATTTTTCGTGGGCAGCATGACGAGCGCGATGATGCTCAAAAAGGAACAGTGTCCTTGTTGGCTCCTGCCTGCTCTGCTCGCCCTTCGCTCAGGGCACTTGACATTGCTATGGAACACTTAAGCAACCGCGACACAGCACGCTCGAATGCTCAAGAATACTACTTGTCAATTGCGAACGTCGACGTCCATCACGCATTTCGCTCCCTCGACGATGCACAGAATCTCGACGACCTATTGGAAGACGCTCGTTCAACAGACAGTCGCAACTTTGTCGTCGACTTCAGCGATGACACAGCCTGGGCTACTTTTGACCTTACTCCCAAAGGCATTGCTGCACTAATAGACACCGAGAGGCCGGACTGTCTCAATACAAGATGGATCAACGTGTGGCATCCATTTGAGCAGACCAAAATGCTTGAAGCATTAGCTCAAAGATACGACTTCTCGCCTCGTCTTCTCGGATTGATGTGCTCAGACCCCAAACAAACTCGCAAAGCCACACTGTCCCCAAGCTTGAAACAGTCAGTGCATAAGAGGGGGCCAAGGAAACGTAAGGCTGTGTCTTTCGAGACAGGTGTCTCGTACGAAGAAGCAGACGAGCTCTCGATCTATTCATCCACATCTTCCATGACCAGCGCCATGAATGGCAATCACTACAAGATCGCCTCGGAATTGTGGCATTACACATCAGTCGACTTGGGTCGTAACTACCTGTGCGTGGGCTACAACTCCCTATATGGTACGAAGCCAGCAGATCGTAGCACCGACTCGCACTTCAGCGGTGACGACCTTCCACACTGCACGCGTGTGTGGACTTGGTTGGTTCTAACCTCGGACAATACCATCATCACGGTACATGAGGATCCATTTCCGCTTGTGCAGGGTTCATACTCTCCGTTGCAAAGACGTATACTGGCCGAGCTTCGCCGGAACCTCATTAGCGTCTTTCGCTCACTGAGCACAGTCAATGCCGACTCCTTACTCGAACGCAATCCTTTAACTCTGCTACCACTTCGAAATCGCTTGGGCACGACGCCAGAAGAAACAGCTCATCGCAGCTCAGATGCGCCGGGGCTATTGTTCTACGTAAGCAGAATTATGAGGACCAGACAGCGGATTAATCTGACGTGTAGACAGTACCTCTTTGAGAATTGGAGCAACTCTTTCACGTTGATCACACGAAAAGACAGTCGCTATGGGGTTGAACTCGCTGCGCTACGCGCTGCAATGTTTGAACAGCCTACACTAGAGCATATCGACCGCCTTGACACGATCGGGAAGGAGCTTGGCGTGCTTCGTCGGCACTACGAGGCATACATCCGCATCATCGACCGACTTCTAGAGCCGCAAGGTCCAACAATGGCGAGCCTACAAAACAGTCAAATCGTGGGCTCCGACGACAGCGGCTCTGTGTCGACCATCAGACCCCGGGTCAATGGCCCCGTAGTGCGCGAGAAGGAAAGCATATTAGGTGTCAGTCTGTCCTCGGCGGCACGAATCAGGTTCCGACGTTTCCGAGATCAAATCGACCTCTACGCGCTCAAGGAGGTTGAGGAGTACAGCAAACAAAAAGAGAGTCTTGTGTCTCTGGCAAGTACATTCATTCTCACATTTCCAGAACGCGGAGAAGAGGCTGAGCTGATACCATATGGGATGATAGAATTTTAGTTTGATCGCAATCAAGCAGTCGATCGACGTAGATAGACTCACTCGAATCGGACTGTTGCTCACAAAAGCGGCTACTCTCTTTTTGCCAGTGTCATTGTAAGTCCTGTCCTTCGGCATGTGCGAGGAAATGAAGCTGATTCGGCATAGCATGGCGGGATATTTCTCTATGCCTCTGGACAACATTCAGTATAGCGTCCGCACGTTCTGGATCTCGTTCGCGGTGGTTCTTAGCCTCTCATATCTCGCGCTCTTCGCATTTGGAGTGATGAACGGCAATCTGCAAACGCCAAATCTAATCTACGGTGTGGCAGATGGTATGTGGAAGAGTGTCGGGTATAGTTGGTCGGCAGTCGTTGCCATCAAGAGAAAGGTCAAAAAGAGGCGGTCGTGAGCAGATGTACGTAGCGCTAGAAGCCACGCACGGGAACTGCGGATTGTAATGCAGCGTCTATACACCATTAAACGCTGTTTGCTCTGATCGCTCGAAAAATAGCCCCGCAATACTCTCGTATGGCTCGTCCACTGGACATTGCGTAAAGCAGTCGCTCGGTGACCTCGCCGCTGAACACGATGCTCATGAGATCATGTTGCCGCTTCTGCCCACTCTTAACGGCCCGCTTGGATGACACAGACTTGGGCATGAAGCGAGCCAAATTCCGTAATACTAACGCTGCTCGCAATGATAAAGATGTGGCATCCCCCTTCTCGTCTTCAAGCATGGCAATCCTGGTGATCTCTCCATTCCGCGGTGCCACATCGCTATCTGGTCGCAAGTTGTGTTTGGAGCGAGCGGCATCTGTCTCTGGCAAATGCGTCTCGATGTGCCTTGCTAGGAGGAAGGTTTTGGAGATTTGTGCGCCTTCGGGAGTCGCAGCGGTGTGCTCGCAATCCGACCATTTACACTTCGACGAGATTTTGTCGCTGTCGCTGAAATCGAATTTCGCCTTCCATGAGTTTTCAGTGACACCATTACTCAGGCCATTGGCGGTTGCTGGCGGCGACAGCGCAGATGTTGAGTCTATGTCCATCTTGTCTGCATCTACAGCCGCGCTTTTCGTTGGTAGTTGCAGGTGCTGGGAAAGGATATGCTCAAGGATTTCCTCTCCTGTCCGGAACCACTCGGCGCACTCGACTTCCCGTGTCGTCGGACCCGAAACAAGTCCAGTGATTGCATCCCGGGCTCCTTCAACGGGATACGTGACATGCCAATGGCAGCGGATCAGCTCTTTGTCCTTATCTGCAGCGTTTGAGCCGGCGAGCATACCAGTGTCGACAGGAGCGGCCCTCGACCGGATACCTTTGATCACATATTTGTTGGCTGCCGCAACCTGAGCTGTTGCACCCTGGAAAGTGCTGCTGACGTTCTTAATGAAGTCTCCAGCAATCAGATGAGGGTGTGTTGCTTGGTGTGGCGCGAAGGTGCCCTGATATGCTTGCCACAGAGAGATCTGCGTCATATCGGCGGTTGGGTCGGACACGAAACACATGCGCAGCCATTCAGACGATCTTTCAGGCTCATCGAGTTTCAACAGGTCCTGGACGATCGCTCTCGATAGACGTGGAACGGGCGGAATGCTCTCCTTGACCTCGTGTGGCTTCGTGGGTCGAGACTCCGTGTACTCCTTGGCGGTGTACAGGACCAGGCGACTCAGCACTCGACCCAGTGCCTCCGCGTCCACTGCAGAGACGAGGCTCTCCACGTTGTCTGCGAATGACGTGTACTGGCCTAGGAAATCCAAACATGCAGATCGTAGCTCTTCGTCTTCCACCAATAGATAATCATGTACGCGATGTAATAAAGACACAGGGACATCGTCCAATCGTTTCGGCAGCGGATGGGTCATGGCTATCCTGCTTACGGCTCGCAGTGCGGTAGTGATGGCTCCTCGGTCAGAAGAGAGGGCATGCTGTATGAGACCTTGGTACACTGCATTGTGGGGACTGATATCGACATATTTCACCACTTGCTCGCACAAATCGAGGATGTGATGTCGAAGCTCGACCAAGCTTGGATGTTCCGGCAGGTTGAGCACAACTGCGATCAAATCTTGGACAAGCGGGAGTCGTGAGAGGTATGCTGCATTTTCGTCTTGGAGGCTCATGTTGCGTAGGACGAGACCTGCTTCAGTGACTCGATTCAGTCGGGTGAGGAAATTCGAATCCAGAGTGGAGTCTTCCGAGATGATAGGAATCCTGGATCTCAGCTTCTGCAGAATGTCTGGCGTCCCGTCCAGGCCGTTGAGAGTCTCGTCATCTCCTGCGAAAAACTCCTCGTCGTACATCACGTCCCAATCGATGTCGTAGAACAGGCTCGTCACCTGCAAAGTCTTTTTTATCAGAGCATCAGCAAGGCCAGGGAATTGGTCAAAGCGGTACTTATCACCCCGCTCATGACTGATCTTAACAAGGTGATGCAGAGCGTACTGCTCCTCTTCTGGCAAGCCACTCTGTAAAGCAAGCTGGGCTCGCACGTAGATGTTAGGCCCAATGAAGCCTGTGCCCGGGAGCATGATGTTCTTGTACTTCTTTGCGAGAGGCCCAGCTTCACTCTCGAGCTTGCGCTTACGCTCATTGCGGTACCAATCAGGCTGGCTAGCAGGAGTCGCAACAGCTTTCAGAGAGAGCGGATATGCTTGAGGGGGTTCGTAAGATGCCAGAGTCGAAGAAGTGCCGTTGGCGAGCGACGATGAATGGGTCACGCCGTGCACCGAAGCACCCGGGGTGGGAGATGCTCCGGGAGGATGGCCTTGCCCACGTGTCTGGCGTGCTGAAGGGGCATCGGGCTGAAAAAGCACGCGTTGCGGAGGCTGCTGTCTCAGGCCCCTAGTCGATCGTCCTGTCGCGCTGCCCGGCTCGTCAGCGAGCTCGGCTTTGACGTCCTTGGGAGTGCGCTGCTCCGGACTGCCTTCGCTGCCCTCGCCATTCTGCATGCCCTCTCCGTCGCGACCTTTTGGACGCTCGTAATTCTCCAACGTCCGAGTCATGACGTTGCCGCCTTTCGCCGTGACGTCCTCCAGAATTTCCTTGGGCGGTGGCTCCTTGCCCCAATGTGTGCTGATCTCGTACGCGCAAAGATTCTTGTAGTACACGTTCTTAATCTGAAAAGCCTGCGCGGCAGTGTACTGATTCTTGCCGATGAATTCCTCTGCCAGCCGCCGCCACATCAATGGCTTTGCTTTGGTATCTGAGCAAAGGTCATAGCCACCCTCCTCGACCACGCGTGTGTAAAGTTTGAAGAGGTCGACGTGTCGCACGCCAATTTTCGGTTCGGCCTCGAGTGTGGTCCTGGCAGCGAATGCGAATTAGTGAACGTCGTGGTGTGGGTGTGACGAAGGTATGTGAACGTACCCGCGCTGCTGATGATACTCTTCCAACTTGCGCATGAAGTCCTCGCGCTCGTCGGTGCGCTCGATGCTCAGTCCCCTTTTGGGCGCCATGGCGGGCGGTGATTCGCACAGGCGCAATCAGCACACACCGCGCTCGACCAAGTCACTGGACGCGCAAACAGCGACGGTGCATACAGCAAGGGCGTTTGAACGACGATGCGCTCTCACGACACGACCGACCCCAGGTGGACGAGACGAGGCGCCAGAACGCGCGCAGTTGCCAGGATCGGCGGCAGCTCCGCGCCGCGGCACCTCCCGCGCTCGCTTGTCGATCTCTCCTGCCCGCTTTACAACACGCGCGCGCAGAGGAGTGCTCGAGGCAGGAGCAGTGGGACATGCGTAAGGAAAGAACCATGCATCGCTCCAACGTGGACGCTGTCTGCGCTTGGTGCGCCGAGACCTTGCGCTGTTCACTATTTTTCGAGGACGAACACCACAGAATTACCTACAACACTATACAGCTACCACCAAGATGAGCACTGCCACCATTGATCTGTGCCTCCCACTGGCCAAGTATTCCTACGCAGAGAGCGAGACGGTTCACAGCCCAGTTCAATGGACACACTACAGCGCGGCAGGCCTGTGTCTGCTTGTGCAAGGCACTGCGGCTGGACATGGCGAGCTATCATTGCACGTCGTGGAGCGAACTACCGTCATGGTGCGGTCCGCACAGATTCGGGCGGAAGAGTCTGTCCTACATTGTGTGCACCACTGACCTGCATACCAGGAGAGTCTGGACATCGCGCGCTACGTCGACCGCGCCAGCGACATGCGGCATTATGCTCGACAAGCTGGTTCCGTCCTGAGGACCGATCAGTTGCCCATATTTGCTATCGCTAAGCAGCCTAATGTCGCCTTGCGGCTCCAACTGCAGACTGGCAGGGTGCGTAAATCCGACTCATGTGCGAGAAAATGCCACTCACGCGAAGCTAGACTCGACGCATACAGCTCGGACTGTCGAGTGCAGTGCATCATCAACAAGTCGTCGAAGCACTCAGCCATCGAGGAGTAGAGTTCCAGGAAGCACGTCCAACAACCAGTGCTCAGAATGCCGCTCCAGCGATCCGTCCAGCGGCAAGGAATAATCATCGAGACACTCCACAGCAAGCCCCAGCTGCGGTGAATCACCAACAACCCACGCCGAGTCCTTTCCATCCTCCAAGCGTGCGCATAGGCAGCCTAGGCCAGCATCCGGAACAAGCGTCAGCTGGGCACAGGGAGGCACGAATGGTGGCTCCACGACTGATCAGACCCTTCTCGGCTGCGAATCATGGTACTGCTGGGAGCACAATAACAACGCGCCCTCTCTCAGGAGCGGCAATGAATCCTGTTCCTGCCACTCGGGATGGAAGGGAGCGAAGCAGGAGCCCCGAACGTGTTACCGCTTCTTCATCTTCTGGCGTCTCTCAGCCTGGAGTATCGTCGCTGCGGCCAGACATAGGTCATTCTTCGTGTCCTACATCAGCTCCCCTCGCCCAAGGAAGTGACCGGTCACCACCTTCTACTTCTCATGAAATGACACACGGCGCAACACGAAGCAGCTCACGCCCAAGCTCTGCACTAGACTTGCCACCACTACGGATGCCTAGGCTAGTAGAATCACGGCCAAACACGGCAGCGAACATTGCAACACCAGACACAACAGCTCGGCCAAGCATGGATCGTTCCAACGTCTACTCTGAACAAACTGTAGCCAAAGACGCCACTTTGGTAGCACCGCAGCTCACAGGCGGCATGTCAGACACCCGGTTCCGATCGCCCCTGCCGCCCGCAAACCACAAAAGCGCCGAGACATGCTCCAACATTCATGCTAGCAAAAGCATAGCCCGTATGAGCAGTCTGATGGATGCGCCTCACGAGATCGAGGAGCCTCTGGAATCATCCGTCGTGCCGCAGCATGCAGAGCTGCCTGTAGTCCGTCCAAGTGGGCAATCGCGGAGCCAAGAACTCTCGCTGGCCACGTACGAGGCACAGTGCGTGCAAGATCGACAAGCCGCTCTCGACCAATTCATGATGGATGTTCTCAATGATCCCAAGTTCGAGACGCTTTGTGCAGACGTGGAGAACTGCTGGCGCAGGAGCATTCTGGGCCTTTAGTGTTGCATGGAACTTCCGAGTACGTTCACTTCTGATGTATCTCGACGAGGAAATCTTGCTGCACACTTTCTTGATCTGTTCGACGTGTAGGGAGGAACTATAGCTCAGGTTCATAGACTGTGAAGCCATACTTTCCCTTCTCTTCTTCAATCTTCGCTCTCGTCGGAGATGCTTGGCGACGGTAGCTCAGCAACCACTACATTGATCTCAGGCCGAGACATTCCAATTGCGCCGCCCGGATGGTTTTTCAAAAACACCTCGCTGGTGTTGCCTTGATGTAAAGCCTCTGCTACTGTCAATGCCAGCATGTCGCTAATGGCGAGTGCCACTGTCGTGGAGGTCGTTGGTGCTTTCACGCCGAAAGACGCTTCCTCACTTTCATGAATCGGGGCCGGAAGTAGAATCCCGTTCTCGATGCCCTCCAGCAGCTGGCAGTCTCGTGGGTGTCGCTGGGCACTCATCGCCATGACTTGAACTTCCGGGGATATATGTGGCAGAACGTTCAGCAATTCTACTGTCTTTCCGCTGAACGATACGAAGAGAAGGACGTCAGTATCTCGCACATCTCCGATATCGCCGTGGACGGCTTCACAAGCGTGAAGAAAGCTGGCGCGGATTCCCAAACTTTTGCAGGTGGCCACCAGCTTTTGTGCGATGAATCCGCTCTTTCCCACACCACAGACAACCAGTTTGCCCTGACTGGATTGCGACTGGATGATCGCCTGCTGGGCAGCCGACAGGCCGTGCTGAGCGACCTTGTCGGTCGAGTACAGAGCCGCAACGCGGGCAAGCGCCTCGGCTTCCACTCTTAACACGTTGACTGCGCGCTCGAGCACAAAGGAGCGGTCCTCTGTGCTGCCCAGATCCTCTTCGCGCACCGGCGATGGTGGAGTCAATGGTGTCGAAAGCCGTCGACGCTTGCACGGCCTCGAGAGATCCATGGAATTGTAGTTCGGAGGGGAAACACGCGTAGCGACGCGACGTTGGACCTTGGGGATAAGATGTGACAACAAGACAATGCAGGACAGAACAGGTCTTAGAACAAAGAACAGTTGTGCTGAATAGATGTTATCTCGCCCGGTGACAAATCGTCGTATTAAGTCATGGAAATCATCCCGCAGGCTGGATCGTAGTAATAACTCCCCGCGACGAACGGAGCGGCCGTACGCTTAAAATCAGGCAGTCAAACAAACGCCCGATCAGCATGTGAAAACGTGCTCGTCATAGATTAGGTGCATGGACTTGGAGCCACGCCTAAAATGGATTGTAATCGGGGATTTGCTGAACAATCCAGTTCCCGGGTACAAAAGATTTCGAGCTCCCGAGCTAGAGCAGGAGCTCTTGCGTGACGACCGCTGCGCTGCATGTACCTGCCGAGTGTTGAGCGCATTAGTGGGAATAGCTCTCAAGTTAGCCCCGGCTAGGTTCATGTCGAACTCTGTCCTATTTTGGAGCTACAAAACCGTGCACGCAGCGTTTGATCGAAGTTGCATAACTTTACACACTGCGTGGGGCCTGCGTGTGCAGGCTGACAGCGACTT
>JAASLG010000886.1:0-10931 GCA_013365235.1 Cercospora sesami
CTAACGTGTTTTCTCAAATTGATCGGAAGCTTCTCAATTTTCTTTTGGTCTTGTAAGCCCATCTGTGTCAATCGGCTGGTCATTGACAGCAGCTAGGAAAGCCGAAAGCATGCACACTCGTGATCATTTATTTGGATACCGTGCCTGCTTCGATTATTAAGACATACGGTCTCAGCTACGCTAAACCAGGCGGAGATACGAAAATAGAAGGAGCACTCGGATGTCTATAGCAGAGCAGTCCACAACGTTGATCCTAGTGTCTATTTTGCTTTCCTACGGTACGCCGGGGAAGTCGAGGACAACATTTGACAAGATGACTGCGAACGAACTCCATCGCTCATTCAACTGGATGTAACACGCAGTGACTACAGACTTGTGATAGATGCATATCATGTACCGCAGGCAAGGGCACATGCGAAAGAGTCAAAGCTCGTGACTGCTTGACTCAAGTAATTACAAAGGTGGCTGCCACTTGCTCTTGGCTCGGATTTTGGCACCAAAGTAGTAGAACAGAATCGGGATCGGGATCATGGCAACTGCAAGCAATGCAAGGATGGTCGTTCCCCACTTCACTCCGATCGCAGCATACATTGAAGTCCTAGCGAGACTGTCAGTACACTATTGTGGCAACACGATTAATCCTACACTTACGCCAAGATCGGAAATCCAGCAGCGAACAGGGATCGCAAGAAGGTGTTTGCGGCTATGGCTGAGTTCGCATAAATCTTGTAAGAGTCGATGATGTAGTTCATGCCCTGCATGTTGATCAAGTGGATACCGAAGCCAGTGGGAATTCCTGACAAGATTTGAGGCCAAGGATTCATGGTAGCGGAGCTTGTCCAAGCAAAGGCGAACATTCCAGCTGGGAGCGAGACAGCGCCAACCATCATGAGTAAAAGTCTTGTCTCCTGAGGTCGCCCCTCTTTGGCGTTCGGGGCCCATCTGGAGTTGGTCGTAAACGAAAGTAGTGCTCCTGCTACGATGACGCCCACGAGGATGGAGATGAGCGGAAGACTGGCAGTCGTCTGATCCCATCCACGCTCCTGAATGAATGATGTTGGGTATGCCAGGAAGAAGTTGTACAATAGACCTACAAGGAGTCAACACTTTTGCTCGTGGCTCAGCTCAAATAATTTCAGACTTACCAAAAGACACACTGACGTAGAGTGTCATCATCAACAGAATGGGTTCAAGGGCAAGCATGCGAGCAGGCCGAAGCAAGTAACGCTCCGCGAAATCGCCAATACTGCTCTGCGCTTCTTCAGATTTGGAACGGTAAGCCCAGTTGCGAGTCATGTGGCGCATGCGTTCAGCACGACGCGCCAAAAGCAATGGCGTGTATGTTTCCGGGAGGAACGGAAAGGTGAAGACAGCAATGAAGAAAGAAGCGATCGCAACGACATTCGCGATCCATCGCCAGCCGAGCACACTTTGGACGAGGACTGATCCAATCAGCGGTCCGAGGATTGGTCCGATGGTCAGAAACGCGCCAACTGTGGGCATAGCGAAACCTCGTTCTCTGGGCGACCAGATATCTGCCAAGATGCCCGACAGGATTGAGGAAGGCGCTGCGCCGAAGAATCCTCCCAGAAAGCGCAGGATACATATGGATGTCAGACTTCTTGCGTCGGCGATGGGCAGCTGCAGGACCGCAAAAGCCAAGTAGCCTGCCAGAAGAGGTCGAGTCCGGCCAAAAGCCTCGCTGAAGGGCCTGAAGCTTGTCAGTAATATGCCCCTCGTGATAGAGTATTCCACTCACCCCCAGAAGATGGGTCCAGTAGCGAATCCTACCATGAAGAGGGAAGTGCAACCCAGCACGACCGTCTCCGCTGGCAAGGCAAACTCTTCTGCGAGGACGTGCGTTGCAGCCCCGAAGACCGACGAAGAAAACGTCGTCGAGAGAGCATACAATGCCAAAGACATTGTGATTACCCACTTGCGCCAGTGAGGCAAATTCTGAGGATTTCCCTTGTCATCTTCTCCAACCCAGTCCACAAGGAAAGCATCACTTTTGATTGCCTCCAGTATCTGCTCTTCGAAGTCCATGGCGTCAGTCGTAGATTGCGGTGGTGATGCTGAGCCCGATGAAAAGGTCACATAAGACTGCTTCAGTCCGTCATGGTCATCGTCAGTGATAGGAGGAGCCATTGTGCGTGTACAGATTTTGAAAGACAGATTGAAACAAGACTTGAAGTCAAAAGCGACCTCAGATGGTAAGCCCGGTGAGGTCTCAACACTTGCCGTAAACGATTGATTCCATGGCCGCATGGAAGCCGCCTCATGTCCGAGCAATGCAATCGTCGAGGCTACGATTACTCCGGAGGCTCGGTGAACAGTCACCGTTCGCCGTAGCGTTAATTCGCATACTGCTGTCGAAGAAATCTCATAGTCAGTACTGCGGAGGTGGAGTTATGTCTGCATTCTGGCGGTGCTGATGACTTGCATCGAGCCACTCTTGCAAAGCCGAGATGGTTATGATGAAGGAAGGTTGAGGTTGAAGGGGTAGGAGAGCGTTTGATCTGTCCGATGAGATGGTCTTGGCATCGGCCCGAAAGGCCCCGAGCCCATCCCGAGATTCGACTTCAGCTTCGCCAATGCTGCTTCTTGCAACGTGAGCAGGCGACAGAAGAGATCGGAAGCAATATTAACAGGAAATGTGAGAATTCAATGGGCATATCTACTTCTTCCTACGCCGCCGTCGAGATCTCCACGCCTTCATCCTTCTCCGGCAACTCCAAGTACTGCTTGACCACATCAAGGACTTGTGCCTCATAGGGAATGTGCTTGAAGCCAAAGGTCTCCTCCGTTTTCCGCACGTCAAATCTGACACCTTTATTGACAGTCGGCATGTGACCGTCATTGGGCAACACGCCCTGCGCAACCGCTTCGGGAAACTCCCTCTGCACGAATTTCTTCACATCATCCCATTCCGATCCATCCTCCGGACTGCACGAAATAAGGAAACTCTGATTGCCCGCGACCTTGAGATCTAGCGCTGATACGTGACAGCGCGCGACATCATCGTTGTGACATGTCAGGATTGGCTTGCCGATAGGATTCTTGTGGCCGAGTACAATCTGCATCGAATGCCAATTCGACGAGAATTTCCGCAGATCCTCGCGCGTCGTCGCTAGGTCATCCCGACCAGTCACGAAGGACGGGTGCATGTGAATAAGATCGAACGCCGGTTTCTCGTGCTTGATCCAAGCTTCCGCGCTGTTTATGCTTGCGATCTTCCCAGCTTGGTATGCCAGCATTTTGTGCGCATAAGGAGGCTCCATTTCCGGAATGCGTGATTCTGCACTCAGAGGCACCTCAGATGGCTCAGCAAAAAGAGCTTTTGGCGAGAAAAGTCCGACCATGCTAGATGTGATGACGATTCGTCGCACTGTTCCGCTCCGTTTGGCTGCCTCCAGGACCCCAATACTACCTTTCACAGCAACACGTTTGAAGTCGTGTTCCCAGTCGTCGGGGTTGTCCGAGCTGACTATCGGGCTGGCCACGTGAATAATGTAAGACGTGTTCTCAGCTGCTTGATCAAAAGCTCCAACTGTCACGAAATCCGTCACAATGGTAGTTTGGAACCTGTCCTTGTAGTCCGAGCCTTTCATCACGGCAGTCAGCCGTGACTCAAGCCATTGTCCCTTGGCAGCACTGCGGATCACAGCTCGCACGCTGTATCCTTGACGGAGCAGCTCAACCAAGATACGAAAGCCAATGAAGCCGGTAGCACCAGTCAATAGAACGAGAGAGTCGGCCATAATCGCGGCAAGTTGTGCAGAGCTGTGTTCAGAAGAGTTGCAAGAGCGGAAGTTCGAACTGCGAAAACTTCGTGAAATTGCACATAGTCACATCAGAGCCTGGGTTGACGCATTGGCCGGCAATCGAGTTAGCGGAGTATGAACGGCTTTCCCGTGTACTTCGATTAGATACGATTTACCGTAATTATAGCCGCATGCTCGTGATCTCTTTTCTCCGCCCATTAACAAGAGGCCAGAGCCAATTGGTCGCAGTCTAGCTGCTTGCTGCTGAGCCGCATCTGTCGTGCAATATGCGGCACGGCATATGCGTTCGCCGAGTCGGACATCGAAGCCAGATAGCCAAGGAAAGCAAGACTGTGGAGGGTCTCTGAGGTTATTTGTGCTTTCTTAGGTCTAGCTCGTTTGAGTAAACAGTAGTCTGAGACTAGCTTGCGGCCTGTCTCATACTCTATTGCTGGCGACTTCGTTGCAGCAAGGTTCTCCGGGTGACCATGTGGGGTGAGATGTCCCGTCAGTGATGAAGGAACGCGGCATCGAGCACAAGAAAAGCGTTGGTCGAACAGAGAACGAAAGAGCAGGCTACGGGAAAGCCGTCCAAAGTCGCCTATTGGAAACATCCCCAGCTAGTATTGCGATGTTGAGCTGTTTGGAGCCTCATATGGTGGCGTTTAGCTTAGCTAACAGCCTTTCCTCCACGCCATCGAGTATGTATTTGTGCTCGATGACTTCTAGGTTCTCAATTTCAGCCTTGAACAGCTTGTCTGGGTCTTCTTGTCCACCCATGGGGTTCTGGCCCATTTGTGACTGGGCCATCTGTTGAGCAATTTGTGAGGCAGCTGTGTTTGGATCAGCAACGGGTCCCACCAATGCAGCTTCGAAATGCACCTACCATTGTTGCTACCCAGTATAAAGTTATATACTGGCTGCAATCCGAATAGAGTCAGGAAGTACCAACTCAGGCTGCTCACCCATCTGACATCTAGATCTCTGGTACCGACACCTGCTTGCAACATCTGCTTGAATTGCGGGGTGAGTGGGAATGGCAATTTCACTGTCGCGCTGTCAGTCACCGCTCACGTTTTTCTCCATCCTGCAGGCAATGCATTCTGAGGAAGTTTTGTACTCACTGATCACATAGCCGCTAAAGAAGGCGTTGATCCAGCCCATTATCAAGGATTGTGGAACCATCATGGCCACATTACCCTTCATGGCTCCCATCATGCCGTCCATAGCTCCCGGATCTGTCAACGGATTGGCCGGAGGTTTCCCTCTGTTCTCGGGATCCGCCAAAAATCTGCCATCCTTGACCGCTTCATGATAAAACTCTTTGCGCTTCTCAAATGCGGCGCGAGAGATCTGGGTATTGTTGACGCGAAGGTTCTGCATGCGGAGCAGGGAGCGCTGTTGTCGTGTCTTGGCAAGGGGCTGTGGTTTGGGTGTGGATTGTAGCAAGGTCGATAGGTAGTGGCGCAGGATACCAGTAAGGACCATAACTATGGTGATGGGCAGCAAGATCCAGTAGCTACCGGCAGTGGTCAGTCGCGGACTCGCAGAGCAGGAATTCGGTTACGGGGAGAACATACAACAGAGCAGGATCACGGTGGATCTGCTGCTCAACGATGCCCGCCATGGTCGCAGATGTCTCGCACGAGCAATGATAGTGGATGGGTCAGTTGAGGAACGACGTGCAGTGCATCGCTCTCTCTTCACATGCTCCCCACGACTACGCCAAGCTTTTGAGCCGCAATCACTAGCGCAACCTAGCTTGGGGACACCTGGAGCTTTACTCTTTCTTACAAGCGACCGAACGTGAAGTGAATCTCGCTCTCAGGCTCACCATTCTGACATCGAATTCCTCTGAATCCACAATGGCCGAATCCCGCATATCGCCATACAATTTGGCCGATCTGAAGAATACGACCGACGATGCTCTGGGAAACTATCTGCGATCACTGGGCTTCGTCCAGGACAACTCGAAGCTGGACGTTCGACTCGCATTGGGCTATGTCTCGGTAGTGATTGCTGGTGCAACATTTGTGGCAGACTACAAACTCGGATGGGAAGCCACCAAGACCTGGACTACCGTGGCAGTCGCAGCATACGCCCTCCTCAGTGCAGCCATGACCTATTGGATGTGGGCTGTGGAGAAAGGGCTAGTGTTCGAGGGCACGCGCTCAGGGAATAAGGTGGGTTGACACCCTTGACTGTTCGGAACAGCTTTTGGAAGAAGTGTTGGCTGATTATGTGTGACCGACTCTAGATCTCCATCTTCTCCCGCACGACAAAGCACGACCCAACCTACTACCTCGAGATCCACGCCTCTTCGCTATCGAATGCCAATGACACTTCTACACGGGAGATCAAAGTCCCTTTCACGACGTGGTTCACACAAGATGGCTACTTTGTCGCCAAGCCATTCCAGCAATGGCTCGCGAGCAGCGTGGAAGCTGTTGGTGATGCTGATCTGAAGAACGCGAAGCGCGACGAGAGAGACGAGTTGGCGTCTCCTACAGCGCAGTATGAGCTGTTGCAGGCGGCGACGAAAGCACAAACGACAACCGGAGCGGAAGCCGCGGAGAAGGGGACACAGAGGAAGAGTAAGCGAAAAGCTTGAGCAGTCGGCTGAAAAGCTATGGATAATGCATACGATGTACAATGATACCACTCAAAAAGACCCTTGGCCTCGCACGTTCCATAACGGAACATTTATTCTCGTTCGCCTGCACTCGGTCGAATGCTTTCCAAGTTGTCGTCAGAAGGCATGTCTTTGGCTCTCAGGAACTCTCTGCAGCATAGCCGTGTTTCTCATCTAAGCTAGAGAGCGCAGAAGGTCCCCTTCCTTTTCGGACAACACTCCTTTCTGAGCAGTCCTCTCGCGCAGGGCGATCATGTTTCAGACATACCTCAGTGGCACAATCTCGTACCCGACTTGGCTCGCCCGCAGTATCGCTCTGCAAAGAAATTATCCATCTTCGGGGGACTGGTCAGAGAGCAGCAGTGCCGGCATTGGGCGCTCACTGAGCAACATAATACACCTTTTGCGTGACCGGGCTTCCGAAAAACGAGCTGGTATAGCGCTCAAATTCCTTCGCTAGGTATACCTGTTGATTGATCCTCTTCCATCGAGTCCCAATTCTTTGCAGTTCGATGCAGATTACATTGCCTTTGCTGACCTTTTTGACAGCTTTGGCATCTCGCATGTCGACTTCGACATCACTCTTGAAGCAGCCCAGAGTTACGACCTTGTGCATATCTCCAGTCTTCGTATGATCGTAGAAGGTGTTCCCCATTTTCATGGTCGAACTTGAGTTCAGAGGACTCGCGAGATGCAGCTCCAGGCCTTTGTGCGTCCACTTCCACGGGAGCCGGTCCTCGGGGTCCAACGGGAGAGGTTTGACATTGGCAAACCCTGCAAAAGCTGATGGACTGGGAGCAAACATGCCACAGGGCTGATTCGAAGGGGAAGTCCAGGCAAAGATACTTTCGTCATCAGTAGAATTTGCGATTTCGAGCTGTAGTCTGAAGAATGCACGATTGCCTCGCTCACCGTACAGAAGAGGCACTAAGAGCATGACAGAAAGTAAGAAAACGTCTCGTACAGACAGATCATTGTGATCCTGTAGCCGGTTGCGGGTCTCTCGCCACAACCAGGGATAGTGAATTGGAGAAGGTACTTACTGTTAACGTTGAACAAACCAAGAAGCGAGTAAGCAACATCCTCACTGCGCGTCGTCTGACGACGTGCAGCCCAGGCCATGCGCGCCGCCACCGAGGCAAAAGGGATCTGATCAGGACGATGTAAATACCATTCCGGGACGCCCGTGGCTCGGTGGATGACAGCTGAGAGTTGAGCTTTGGACCCAAATGCCGTCCAAGAGGCATCGAGGAATAGCACTTCTTTGGGTGCTAGCAATTCTTGTAATGTCCAGCCGCGTTGGAACCTGTGGACCCAACAGCGTCAGTCGATGCGTTGACTCTGGTTGGCGCGACACTGCCATGGCGACAGACTGACCACTCACTGCCCTGCAAGGCATCGTTGGTTTGCTGAGTGGGCAAACCTGGCGAGACGTCCCTCAGATACGCAAAGCAGATTTGGGCGTCCGCGTAGTATTGATACATCGAATTAATGGCCTCGGTGAGCTCAGCGCTCGATGTCTTGTCGATGCACACAGTATCGATCCAGATCCATGTGTGTGACTGCGACTTTGCTAAGCGGCAAGCTTCGAGGACCTTCTTGTGTCCGGCATGGTCCCTTTTGTTCCCAGCAATGAAGTCGACATATGAGACCTCTTCCGCAGTCCAGCGGTGAGACAGAATAGAGTAGGGCGGCGTCTGCTCGTCGTAAAATGTTTCGAATGTCAACGTCCCCGTATTGAGCAGCCGCATCACTCTAGTCTACCGCCGCAAAGCCAAAAGACAGGTTCAGACCGACACTGCGTGCACTTTCGATCCTCGTAACTCTGCCTCGTGCTGTGTAGCTGAGGCACTATGTCTCGACAAGCGAGGTAGGCGTAAAACGAGGTTGCGGACGAGGTGTGGATGTTTCCCACTTTCCGTTTTGCTCTCCGCGAGTAGCTAAGGACGACCAGATGAACTGCAACATGGTGGCGGAGGACGCGGGACCGAGTATATGTTAGCAGCAGAGATGCGGCTGAAGACGATCGTTTTGCGCCTCGCAGTAGTGGCAGTAGTAGTGGCAGCGCAGAAAGCAGATGCAGATGCAGGTCGCTGCTGATCGTCGTCGCGCCAAGACATTCGGCTGACACGCGAGACGAGCTGTCGCGTTTCCCTGAGACCCGCGAGACCTGTGCACATTCACCTTCTACTACAGCTTCCCTCCGTCTCGCCGCCTTAAACGATGCCCATCACCGCGCACTTCCTCCGCCACCACCGCCGCTCCCGCCCGTAATTGCACTAGCTCGATGCGCCGGCGACAACGATGCGCTTCTCCAAACCCAACTGGCTCGTCCACGGCGGCGAGAAGAAGGACCACGAAGTCTACAGCTGCCACGTCTCGCCCGACGGGACGCGACTGGCCACGGCCGCCGGTGATGGCCACGTACGCATCTGGTCGACCGACGCCATCTTGAATGCCTCGAACCCAGCCTACACCAAGCCCAAGCAGCTCGCGGCCCTCTCAAATCACTCCGGCACCGTGCATTCGGTGCGCTTCAGCGGCAACGGCAAGTTTGTGGCCTCGGGTGCCGACGACAAGATAGTATGTGTTTACACGCTGGATCCTGGTCCGCCGTCGCATTCTACTTTCGGCACCAACGAAACGCCGCCCGTCGAGAACTGGCGCATCTGGCGCCGGCTTATGGGACATGACAACGATGTGCAAGATTTAGGCTGGAGTTGCGACAGCTCTATTCTCGTGTCCGTCGGGCTGGACAGCAAAGTGGTCGTCTGGTCAGGAACCACCTTCGAAAAACTCAAGACGCTATCGCAGCATCAGAGTCATGTGAAGGGCATCACATTCGACCCGGCCAACAAGTACTTTGCGACAGCGAGCGATGATCGCAGTATCAGGATTTATCGTTTCACGCCGCCACCGCCAGGCGCAACTGCCTATGATCAGACCAGCAATTTCACTTTGGAACACACTGTGACCGATCCCTTCAAAACCAGTCCACTTACCACATATTTCCGACGCTGTTCATGGAGTCCAGAGGGGGCACATATTGCTGCGGCGAATGCCGTCAACGGCCCTGTCAGTTCGGTCGCCATCATTACCAGAGGCACCTGGGATAGTGAGATCAATTTGATCGGCCACGAGGGACCGGTAGAGGTCTGCGCGTTCTCGCCGAGGCTATTCTGCAGAGATCCTCCACCTGAAGTGATACCCAAGGACTACCAGTCACCTGGAGCGGTGACAGTCGTGGCATGCGCGGGGCAGGACAGGACAGTCAGTGTTTGGAACACTTCTTTTCCGCGACCTTTCGTTACGACCGCCGAGCTCTGCGCGAAACCTATCAGCGACATGGCATGGAGCCCTGAAGGAGAGACACTGTACGTGACATCTCTCGACGGGACGATAGCCGCCATGGCTTTCGAGAAGGGTGAGCTCGGATATCCTGCGCCGACCGCAGATTACGACAAGGCACTCGCCAAGTTCGGCGCAGGCCGACGTGTCGGCATCGTCGAGAGCACAGATGCGCTACTATTAGAAAACAAAAGCAGGGATTCGGAGATGAACAGGGTCGAAGGCAGGATGGGAGACCTCATGGGAGACGCAGGACCGACAACAAATGGCCTGACAAACGGAGACGCCCCCATGGCTGATGCACCAAACGATGAGACCGCGACTCCGCCTGCTCCTGCCCCTCCGAAAGACCCCCAGGCCGAGCGTGTCGAGAAGCTGAAGCAACGCGTCACGATCACGAAGGACGGCAAGAAGCGTGTAGCGCCGCTTCTCTTGTCTTCGTCCAACACGGGAGAGTCCAACCTCCCTCGTCCTCAACTACAAGCTGCCGTGCGTCAAGGGCCGGGCGCATCAGACGAGCCAGCGCATACATTGGATCTCAGCAAACCATACGACGGCCTTCCTCCTGGCGGTCTAGCCACATTACTGATGGGCAATAAGCGAAAGTATGCAGAAGTGACCGACGAAGATGGCGAGAGCAGTCGCAACGATAAGCGCCTACGTTCCATACAGCAGGCGGGTGCGACTCCTGTTGTCCATAATACGGACGACGGTCTTGCACTCGCGAGTAGTGCCACAGCGAAAACAAACGAGCTTCCTGACGTCCTCCGGCCTGCACTCATCAACCCTAGCATTACTGTCAGCCAGACGAGGCTTGCTGTACCACTGCTGCGAAGCGTAATTACGAGACCTCTGGACTCGAGACAGCCGGCCCCGGAGCAGCAGTCCGTAGGCGAGGACAGCGAAGCAGCAATTGTCTTCGAAGCAAGAAATGCAACGGGCGCGTCGCGAACAGGACGTGCAGCGGATAAGGACCCTACACGTATCACCTTGTCCAAGCGTGGACAAATTCTCTGGCAGGACTTTCTCCCTCGGGCAGTGCTTCTTGTCACCGGCAACAGGAACTTTTGGTCAGCTGCTTGCGAAGACGGTAGCCTGCAAGTCTGGACGCCGGCCGGTCGCCGCTTGCTCAGTGCTCTCGTCCTCGAGGCTCAACCTGTAATCTTGGACTGTCGGGGCTGGTGGCT
>JAASLG010000887.1:0-12872 GCA_013365235.1 Cercospora sesami
TAGTTTTAGATTATATAAAATACTTAAAGTCCTAGAGGTTTATTTTAAGAATAATATTCGGCTATATTATCTCTCTTCTTATACTTCTTATAAGTTATAACTCTATAATATACTAGTATTTAGCCTACTAAAAGTAGCGTACTAGGATTAGGTAGAACGTCTAGAACGTAGAGATATAGAAACGATTAGAAAGGAGTATTTTACCTATTTATATAGCTCTATACGTAAGCGCGCCTTTATATCGCGGAATATACGATCCGGCTAGGCGAAAGTAGGCCTCTTCCTATTTAATCTAACTAAAAGGGCGATAGATAGAGGCAAAGGAGCTAGAGGTAGAGGTAATAGAGATAAGGAAGACGAAGCTCGGGGCGGATTATCCCGACACGCTAAGTAGTATAGCGAACCTCGCATCGATATACTAGAATTAAGGGCGATAGACGGAGGCGGAGGAGCTAGAGGTGGAGGTAATGGAGACGAGGAAGACGAAGCTCGCGGCGGATCATCCCGACACGCTGAGCAGCATAGCGAACCTCGCATCGACATACTGGAATCAAGGACAATGGACGGAGGCGGAGGAGCTACAGACTGTAGCAGTGGAAGGGTACAAGAACAGGGGTGGTCTTCACCATCCCGACACTATTGTAGCCGTGTCGAATCTAGCTGATATGCAGCACATACGGTCTCAACAACGATCAAGCGGCACATCGACTCCAGACCAGCGTCGCGAAACAAGCCGTCTGTCTGCACCCGATCGTACGGGCACCGCGGAGTGTCAACTAGCCACCTCGAAGGGCGGGGAGGGGGCGAGACATAATTTGCGGCTGGAACAGCATATCATTGGGCACGTGGTCGGGACTGCTGATTCGTTGGTTGGGTGTTCGATGAGTATGACCGATGGAGCTGCTGCGTTGCTGTTGAGGCATCTTGGAAAGGGTGATGAGGATGGGCAGGAGGGATTTGGAAGGGTTGTCGAGGAGACCTTCAGGAGGTTAACTTATAATGATCCTGCGCAGGCGTGGACTAGTGGGCAATGGATGACGGAAAGAACGGGTGGGAGTGATGTTAGCGGAACGCAGACCTTCGCGAAAAAGGTGGGGAACGAAGAGGCAGGGGGGTTTGATGCTGTAGGCTTGCCTCTTGGGCCTTGGGTTGTCGATGGGTTCAAGTGGTTCAGCAGTGCGACTGATTGTAATGTGACTATCATGCTGGCCAAGACGGAGAAAGGCGGGATCAGTACCTTTCTCTGTCCGACTCGTAGGAGAATCGATGGCCAGGGTAGCGCCACCGAACCGAATGGGATCCGCATTAGCAGGCTGAAGAACAAGCTTGGCACCAGAGCTCTCCCTACAGCCGAGCTTGAGCTCAAAGGCACCAGACGATGGTTAATCGGCGAAGAAGGCCAAGGTATCAAGGAGATATCGGTCATTCTCAACACAACTCGTTTGGGCACGGGTTCCGGATCTTGTGCCTCATGGGCAAGGTCACTGGCAGTCAGCAGAGCTTTCAGCAGTATTCGTCGAGCACGAGGCAGGCTATTGCAAGACCACGCAGGACATGTCAAGTGGATGGCCGGGGAGACTGTCAAGTACAGTGCCGCGGCTCACCTCACATACTTTGGCAGTGCACTATTAGGTGCCACAGAGCAAGGTCGAGACGCTGCTATCAAGGGCGTCGGGGCAGAAGGTCTTGTTCCTACGAACATGAAAGATATACAGATCTTGCTGCGTATGCTTGGCCCGGTGCTGAAGTCAAAGGCAACGGTCAATGCCGTGCACGGCGTAAGAGAGTGCTTGGAATCTCTCGGTGGCGTTGGATACTGCGAGAACAACGAGGACGGTGGTCTACTAAACATTGCTCGTCTCTATCGAGATGTCAACGTCAACCCTGTCTGGGAAGGCACGGTCAATGTCATGGGAGAGGATGTTGTGCGTGTTTTAACCGCCAACGAGCAAACAGGGTTTGGTCCGGAGGGTGTCTTTGCAAGATGGCTGTTCGCGACACTTGAGCTTTGTCGCAAGGAGTTTCAGGACGAGTGCAAATTCGTTAAACAGGAATGGCAAGCACTTGTGGCCTTGACGAAAAGTGCAAACCATGAGCAAATGCTGTACTCGGCACGACAGATTCTGTCGCTCATGGAGACAATCATCTGCAGCTGCCTACTGATGTTCGATGCCACGACAGACAACGACCATAGGGCGACGGTCATTGCTAGACGCTGGGTCGCCTCAAAGTCGCCCAACGCTTTGCATGCTCGCGAGGATATGCAAATCACTGGCCCGCTTGACCAGATTATTTTCATGGGCGAACGTAAGGGGGAGGTCAAGGCACATCTATGAGTTTACCCGCTTCAGAAGACAGCGCCCTGAAATCAGGGGGTTGCATCGATGATATGATTGTTGTACCTCCCGGGAGGAGTCATTGGTGCAGAAAGAAACACTAATTCATCTTTTCACGGTCGTGGCAACCGCCGGAGATCAAAACGGAAACAATCTCACAGCATAAGGCCTTTTTCCTTGAAGCTTCAGCTTTGAATACCACCATTCTAGCCTGATTGACACCTTTGCGGCATCGCGATTCTGTGTTTCTACGAGACTTTATAATTCGATCCATTAACTGTATGCGATATAGACCCCAGCTTGTAAGGAGACTGTTTCCACTTTGGCTTCCGCACGTTGCGTGGAAGCGAGCTAGCGTTGGCAAGTACCCTCTAGGCTATCTACACAGTCCCATATCTGGGTGCCATGTGCCTATCTAGCACTGTATTATAGACGTCAGTTTAGACCATCAGCCGAGGCCTCAGCCTAGACCGGCACAAATCGACGATATAGCCCCAAAGAAAAAACTCAACTGAGGCACCAATGCCCCGGCAGCGTTAAGCGCATTCAGTGCAGCCGGACAAGTGCCCCCAAACGAAGTATTGATAATCCTCATTCTCAAGAACTGGCCGCTATTGTCTCCTCCAACCCTGTTGACATTGAAGAAGTCCCGTATCTGCGTATCCTTGATCCTCCGCCCGGGCGTGCCTCCGGACGGTACTCCTGGCTGAGTGGGGGGAGTATCGGGAACATCCACAGATAGCTCGGTCTTTTGCGATTTGAACATGGCGTCCTCGATCAGCTGGATGAAAATCTCTCGAGAATCTCGACCGTCGAATTGGCCATCGGCGGTGAGTCGGAAGGCACCGACTTGAACGGAACGTCGGTCGTAGCATGTGCTGTCTATCATCATCGTCAGCGGAAAGTATACTTCATAGATGCATTCGACTTACCAAAACAATTCTCTCTGATACGACCGATGAGCTCTCGGAACTGACCAGCGTCCGGGGCTCAGACCCATCAAAAGAAAATGTTCGCTGCGAAACATGGTTTGAGCCGAGCTCCAGTCTAGTTCTTGGCTCGCTCGCTTGTTGAGCGGATAACGAGGGCGTAGTACTGCTGACCAATCTCTGGACGCGATAGCCGAAAAAGTCTTCTTCGATGCACTCGCCGTAGTCCTCGCAGCGTGGAGGTCCGCTGGCGGCAGAGAGGGAGGTTGGTTCGGCTGCTGGGAATGCGAGTGTTGAGCTAAGTCCGATCACTGCCAGAAGGCGGAGGCCGTTGGAGATGATTGGAGCCATCTCGGGGTTGTCGCTTTTTTTCGAAGGTGATGAAGGAAAGAACTACCGCTGAGAACGTGTGGAGCAGACATATATGAGCACATTCAAACACATTTTTTCGATAAGTGACGTATGTAGCAACGCCGAGGATCCAAGTTGTTCTTCTTGGAAGAATCATAGCGGTCCTTCGGTCCTTGGTATAAACCAGACGCATACCGCCAAGCAATCGCGTGCTGTCGACTATCGAAGCAACCACACTTCCATTGCTCCTGAGGAATCTCTCTCACAGCAGCTGGATCAAGCAAACTGATGCCAAGATGAAGTCCCACGCGTGTATCATCAGGCAGCGATACGAGTATGCATCTACTCTTGGCGCTTAACGTTGCCTGTCGTCGGCGGTCTTCCCTCATGGCTCAAAGTCCTTACGCCAATCATGAACTCAGTTGGGAGCTTTCGAAGCCCTCGCTTGGAAGTTCAAAGTCCCGGGCTATCACGCGATTTTATGCATCGTCGAAAGGATTTCTCGTCCTGCAGATCCAAGGACGAGGGCGTTGGATGAGCATTGGTGACAGCGCACACTCAGGTCGTTATGGGCCACTTGGCGAGCCTCGCTGTGGAAGCGCGCTGCCGAAGTGGCGCATGTTTGGGTCTGGCTAATATGCCGTTCCTTCCCGTTCTTTCTTTCTTTCTTGCAGGAAAAGGTCACTTACCCCGAAGACCAAACGTAACCATCCTAGGTCAAATCAAGTTCGTGCTGTCAGTGGGAGAAGGAATATCCAGGGAAAAAAGACCTATCGATAGTTCACCCAACGTTGGTAGATCCTCCCGGATGAAAGATGCCAGCTGATCAGTATTCAGATCCTGATCGTATGTTGCTACAGCTGAAATATGCACCCGAAGCAGGCTGTCACATCCGTTAGTGACCATCTGATATTTGGTGCGAGAGTTACGACTCGCGGAATAGTGCTCTCCCTGAGCTCCTGAATCCACATATTCCAATCTGCAGAGGATATAAGCAGATGCATTACAGGGTAGGGTCTTTGAACTCGAAGTCAACTTGGTCTAGCAGATCAAGCGAGCTCACTGGAGAAGAAGAGAGTCCTACACCACGCGACGATAGTGGGATACGGAGATATGTGATGGATTGACGGACGGACGTGGTTCATATTCAACGGGTGAGGTTCTCATAACATCCAAGTCTAAATACATGATGTGCCAAGAAGTGACGTCATCGGCAGCTGCGATTGGCTACATGTACTACGGAGTACTTTTGGTTTATGATGCTGAGCTCCCAGTCCCAAACACAGTCACAGTCGCATCAATGTCAAGTCACGACGAGCTGCAGCCGAACTCGAAGAAGAGACGAATATCAAGAGCTTGCGACTACTGCCATCGAGTCAGCAAACGTTGTCGCGTAGTGCCTAGTGATTCACGCTGCCAGAACTGCGTTGCTTTCAATCAGCCCTGCACTTTTGACAGGCCCCAAAAGCGACGTGGAGCACCTCGCCGCAAGGACAATGGAAGTCTGGAGCGCATCCTATCTGATGACAGTGCTACCAAGTCCTCAGGAACGCGGCGGCAGCATCATCGTGAGGATGAATCTACCCTCCTACAGGCCAATACGAGATCTCTAGACCAAGCGCCAAATCGACAGACAAGCATTGCAGAGCACGCATTCCCGGAAAGCTCTTTCACAGTACAATCGGAGGCGCCCACTCGCCCTAGATCTGGTCACAACCATGTGCATGTACTGCTCTCCGATACCTGGAAATCACCAGACCGCTACACGCATGCCAACGTCATGGACCTTGTGGAGCTGTTCTTCGAGATTGTGTATCCAATCTTTCCGCTGTTCCATCAGCCTTCCTTCATTCGTCGAATTTCCCGAAACGAGTACACCACCGACCGCTCTCTTTTTACTGAGACGATGGCGGTATGCTCGCTCGTGTCTGCACGCGTTCGCGATGGGGCGGTGTTCAATGTTCGGTGGGATCTTTCTCGCTTGCAACAGCCGCCACCAGATGTCTACTACCAGGAAGCAATTCGGCAACTCGGGACTGACTATGCATTGTGCACTCTGAACTCCTTACGCACTCACGCAATTCTTGCCCTGGCAGCCATCCAAGATGGTAAAATGCGCGAAATGCACGAACATCTTGGTCGCTACCACACCATTGTGGCAGCTGGTGGACTGCACGACGAACTCAACTGGCCGAAGACTGCCGGTATCATTGAGCGAGAAGAACGGCGAAGACTGTTTTGGTCTGTCTACACGCTGGATATCTTCACGTCCATTGTCTGGGGAGGTGTCATTCGAAGTCGAGAATATCAGTCGAGCGTGTCTTATCCCGCTGAAGTGGACGATGACATGTTCGACGATTCCGGATTCGCAAGCCTTACTGTACCAGGTGGCAACACAAATACTTCGCCTGGCACTGTCCACTCGGACTCTGGTGCCACCAGCTGGATTGCGGGTCGCAACATCGTTGTTGATCTCTACCGAGTGTTAGAGCATATCATGATGCGACTCTGCGCTCGCAACAGTCGGGCCCAAAGACGAACATTGGTTGATGATGTTCTGCAAGCTTCAGACTCATTATCCCAAGAAGCAGTGCTTGGCAGTGTTATGCAGATGTATGCCGATCTGCCACACTGCTTCAAGATTACGAATCCTATCACATCCAAACCACGGCTGGACAGGTTCGGGTTCCAAGCGGCTGACATAATTGCTACCGTGCAGCTGCTCCGAATGGTCCTTCTCTCAGCCACCGGCGGGAGCATCTCCGAGAAGTGCCACATCGCAAATGAGGTGGTGAATGCCTTCATTGCCATACCTACTGCTTACCACCATGCGATCAGTGTTCCTCTACTGTTTCATCTCGGCGTCATTGGACAGATTCTTGCAACTACACTGGGACAAAGACTGAGCGAGAATGATTACAGCAATATCCGGGCGGTTATGATGGCTATGGTTCAGCTGCTATCTAGCCTGGAAGGTCTACACGCAAGCAAAGGAGCTAGTCAGCGGCTTCGTGATCAAATAACACGGATTGACGAATATATGACGCTACAAAGGCACAGCAGCAGCAGAGCACATCACTTCCGGCCTGAATCTACAGAAATGGCGCCTCGGGCAGAGACAGACACGGCATCTGCTATACTGATGTCTCCTCACGGCTCTCAAGCAATTGACGAGACTCTGGATTTCTCCCCCTTCCAATTGCCCTCCGAGATCCTGGGTGATCTCGACAACATCTTCGACTTTTCGCAGATACCCTGGGAAATGCCTTGAAGAATATGCCTCTTCCAATTGCAACTATCTCGAATGGCGCTTTGCTCACCTCAGCTGCTTCAATCTCTGTTATCGAATACCCTACCGTCCACGATGTTCACCAGCTCAGAGACCGGCTCGAGCACGTCACGACTCCCGCCGAATTGAATGCCTTTGCGCATGACCGAGCGGTAGTTCTTGCCTGGCGCAACCTTGCCCAGAACGTATGGTTGGCGGGTGTCCACTTGATCTGGCACAGGAATGCTCCTACCGACGATCGCCTCCATGCCTTGCCATGCGAATGTGATTGCTTCTTTCGCATCTGCTGGAATCCCGGCTTCATCGAGCATTACTATCTTGGTGTCAGGGAACGACTTTGACATATAGCCGGTGATATTTGGGTTCTTAGCTCCTCCTCCGCACATGTAGATCTCTGCAAGGGTCCCATACTGTGTCGGCATGTAGCGATGGTAATGGTCTACTATGGCCTGGGCTGTGATTCTTGTGACTGTGGCAACAATATCATTCTCCGAAAGACCCTTCTCCAGACCGCGCTCGATTAGATCGTGAGCGATCGTATCCCGGAATACTTCGCGTCCTGTAGTCTTCGGGGGATCTTTGGCGAAATATGGATGTGTAGACAAGAACTCGTCCACCAACTCCTGATCTACCTTTCCGGCACGGCCCATCGCACCATCCTTGTCGTACTCGCGCTCGCCATTGGTGAAGTGGCGCACCACTGCATCGATAAACACGTTACCTGGACCAGTGTCGAAATCGAAGTACTCCTGGTTGAGCTTTCCGTCTACATCAGGTGGGATGAAGCATACATTGGCAATGCCGCCAATGTTCTGGCAAGCTCTCAATTTGTTTGGGTGATGCAGTACCAAGGAGTCGAAGAATCCAATCAATGGCGCTCCTTGTCGTCCAGCAGCCTGATCCGAGACGCGGAAGTCGGTGACTGTGGTGATACCAGTTCGGCTGGCAATGAAAGTTCCCTCAGCCATGGTCAAAGCTGATTGCGTCTGGCCTGGCTCCGGCATACTGAGCAGCCAGATAGTCTGGCCATGAGAGCCAATAACATCAATGCTGGAGATTGGAATGTCATGCTTTCTCGTGAACTCGTGTACAGCGCCGGCGAAAGTCTCGCCAAGCAGGACATTGACTTCTGAAAGTTCTTCTGGTGTTGTGGAGTTCTTAAGAATCATATTCATGACACGCTTCTTGATCTTCTGCTCCAATGGAACTTCGTCGTACTTGAGCAGCTCAAATTGCATTGGTGCACCTGGAGAGGATTGGCGAAATCGGCACAGCGCGCAGTCGATACCATCCATAGAGGTGCCTGAGTTGAGACCCAGCACTGTCATGTCCAGGCTGTATTCATCACTGTGGCCATTGATCTCGGAGATCCCGTTCGTGGCATGGTAGCCATTCTGCCCATTCGTTGCATGATCGCCGTTTGTTAAGCCAGGCATTGTCGCGGATATTGTTGAGATGGAAAGACAAGTCGCTTGGATTTCAATGTGTAAATGACAGACAGGTGCTTGCAACGATGTAGATCAGCGCGACCCTTTCGCCAGGTGCTCGGAACTTGCATGTGGCACAGCAAGCGGCTGAAAGGGTAAATACACGAATTACCCGCCTGCGAAAAGGACCGGTATCCATACGGCTCGGCTGTTAAGTCCTGCTGAACCATATTCATCAACCAACGTCCGTGCTTCACGTGAGGCCTTTATCTAACCGCGGACATAGGTTTGACCAGAGAAATATCTGGCATCGTGCTTCTTGGCTCGAACTGACAAGCGTTGAGGTGCCACATGGCAAGAACGTGCATGCATAGCATGGAGCCGAAGTCGGCTCTGTCAGTCTACTCTCGGTGCCTCGTCCGAATGGGTCTGGCCTCGATGCGGCCATAAGGCGTGCGAGAAACAGGCGCATCGTGCTTGCTGACTCGAATTGCCAAGCTTCTTGAACGACATGTCATCTTCAGACTGCTGAAGTTGGTCTGGACAGAGGTCTTTCCTACGCGGCACAACGCTGGCTCATTAAGCGCTCATCAATTTGACATTGCGATATTCTTCTGAAGTCTGATTCATTGCCCACATCTCTACCGGCCGATGCCATGAAACAATGTTCTACAATCACACTTCGTCCAGCTTGGCGTCGTATGGAATTCTGGCCTGTTTACGCGCATCATCCATCCAGGCAAGAACACGCAGTGTCTCCTGTAAGCCGATCACCTCGCCTTTGCCTTCAGATCTGGAGCTTATGACACTCTTTGCAATCACGTCAGCCTGATACCATAAGCCCCAACTATGCTCGACCGGCTTCTCAATGATCTCCTCCTGCTCGATGCCCTCCGAGTCAAGATGCTCCGAGCCATACCACTGGACTTCTAGTCGCTGTGGCCTGATAGGAGGGAACGGGATCGCGACTGAGGCTTTTGTAGCTTCGATACGAATCGATGGAGCAGCCTTCTTCGCTTGTAGACGCTGGTAGAACGCAGGCTTGCTTGATCCCGGCAGTGTCATACTTGTGGTCACAATTGCCACCGCCTCCTGAGCATTCGTCTTAGAATCTCGCTTGCTTAGCACCACTGTGGTAATATCATCCACCTCTCCTGCAACACCGGGGACACTCATCGTACTGGCATATGACACTTGACTCGTCGTAGTATCCAATGCTCCAGCACTACCATTGAGACCGATGTCTGCCCATGTCAGGGCATATACACCTTGATCAAGCAGACTACCAGCTCCCGCACTCTTGTCCAGAAAACGAGAAGAGTGCGACAAGTCCTCCGATACTATTGGGAAAGAGAAGTCGGCATAGATTCGTCTCACTTCGCCAATGCGAGGTAGAAGCTGATCCTTGAGATATTTGGTGGCGGGGAGGTATCTCGTCCACATGGCCTCCATCAAGACTACGCCTTGCTCCAAAGCCATCTTGGCCAGATTCTCGTACTGCTTAACATTCATCGTCGCAGGCTTCTCGACCAGAACATTTCGCTTCTTGCTCAGCGCATACTTGACGTGTTCGTAATGTAACGGGTGCGGTGTAGAGATGTACACCACATCGAAGTCGCCTTCATCGAGCATTTTCTTCCAATCATTGTGGATACGAATGCTCTCTGGACTTGGGATCTTATTGTCGGTGAGCCAGGTCTTTGCCCTGTCGATGGACCCAGTTGTGCTCAATTCTACGAGCGAATGGCTGATTCCCGTAGGTTGCGCCCGTGGTGCCAGAACATCTGGGAAGAATACTGATGCGATGCTTGAGAGCGAGAGCGCTGCCCAGCGACATGTTGTCTGATCCGATGTCATATTCGCGACACCTAGAAGAGGAGTCGCCTTGTCGAAGTAACGTTAGTGAGAGCACACGTAGCGAAGCAAAGAGGCGTTGCGAATCTCTCGAGCATACGTAACAGGAATAGTGCTCCAGGTACCACGGCAAGTCGGCTCCTACGCATCTCCGCAAACTATCTCCGCGTCAAAAGAGCGCATGTCGGATTGTCGGTTAAAAGCTACTTTGCTACGATGATAATTAACCGTTCAGACACGGGTGGCGTCAAGACGCCAAGAGAACGTAACATGTGCGCCATCTAGAGTTGCATCTAACAATCTCGCTGCCGACAGGCTTCTCCAGACTCCGACTTCGTCCCCGGGTATGCGGGTCCTCATTCAAGCATATACTTGAGGACGATCCCCAGATTTACTCTGAGTACATGCCCACGTGTCTCCAGACTTTGGTCTAACTCCGTACACCTACGACTTCCGCCGTTTGTGGAGGAGACTCCTTCATCCGTCACTTTTTCTTCCCCATTCTGCTTCCTCTCGACCCACCACCCTGACAACAATTGCCCGTCATGGGAATTCAAGTCTGGCGCCATGTGCCCGGAAAGACTCTGTTCCTCCTGCTGAACATTTTCAGTGCCATGGCATTGATCTATGAGGGTTACAACCAAGGTGTCTTTGGCACCGTGTCTGGAACCCCTGGCTTCATCAGAGTAATGGGCATTGGAGAGGATGGTGTCGTCACAGATCCTACCAAACAGGGAGGTCTGGCTGCTTCCTACTATTTTGGGGCTATATGGGGGTGCCTTTTAGGAGGTATGAGCTATTCTGCGAAGACGTCCGTTGCTGGGTGAAAGCTGACACATCTTCTGAAGGCTGGGCGGCCGATAGGCTGGGTCGCAAAAAGGGTGTCGCCATGGGTGCCATTCTCTCTCTGCTCGGAGCTTCACTAATGGCTGGAAGCGTGAACTCCGACATGGTAAGCCCGATGTCTTCCAAGCGGCGACTCCGACTTCATGCTAACAGAGGTCTCCCTCCAGATGATCATTGCTAGAATCGTAGCAGGCCTTGGGATCGGCTTCGTCAACTCCATCATTCCTTCATGGGTATCAGAGCTTGCAACCGCACACAATCGCGGCTCCACATTCTCGCTGGTGTTCGTTGCGAACTTCGTCGGAATTGTCATAGCATATTGGCTCAACTTCGGTATTCGACACACGAACGAAGAGTTCCGGTGGCGCTTCCCTTTTGCCTTCATGTGCATCCCGATGTTGATCGTATTGATCTCAACACCATTGCTTCCGGAGTCCCCAAGGTCAGTTTCCTCACGGATATGGAAGATTTCATGCTTGCCTTACTGACCCTTACACAGATGGTTGATCGCCAACAATCGACGCTCAGAGGCTATCGATATCCTCACTAAGCTTCGCGGAGACGTCTCGCCCGAGGACCCTGCGCTCGTGGCAGAAATTGAACAACTGGATGCTATCGTAGCAGACTTTGGACATCCAAGAAACAAGTATATCAACATCCTCCTTGGTGGTCGCTACTCAGGCTCTCTGCATCTTGGCCGACGAGCGATGATGGGTGCAGCTCTTCAAACCATTCAACAGTGGACTGGTATCTTGGCAATTGCTACATGGGCTACTCAGCTCTTTGCTCTCGCCGGTTTCGACGACTACAAATCAGGTTGGCTTGCCGGTCTGATCAACACCTTCGGCATCTTCGGAACTGCCGCCGCGTCCCTGGTCATTGACCGTCTCGGGAGAAGAAAGTCCTTGCTCATCTCCTTCATGACTCAAGGAACCTCTCTCTTCCTCGTGGCAGCGTTCATCAAGACCTCGCAAGACCGCCTTGTCAGCGATCCCGAAACGGCTACTGCACTCGGTACAGCAGCAGCTGCCTTCGCATTCGTCTTCTTGTGGGTTTTTACCATGTTCAACATTGTCCCTTGCTGGATCTACGGAAGCGAGATTTGGCCACAAGATGTCCGTGCCAAAGGATACAGTATGACAGTTCTCGGCTGGGCCATTGGCTGTGGTGCCACTGGATTCATCATCCCTATCATGCTGGACTCTCTTGGATACGGTACATTCTTGTTCTTTGGAGCCATGAACATTGTCTCGGCACCGATCATCTGGCTATTTTTCCCGGAAGTCGCAAACAAGTCTCTTGAAGAAGTCAATCTGCTTTTCACGAGCGACAGCATTTTAGTCAGCAAGAATATGGAATGTTACCACGCGAGAATCGCTGCGGCGGGCGGAAGTGCGGCGTTGGCTGTGAAGACACTTCTCGAAGAAGCGAATGGCATCGGCCATGGCCAGGCTGCTTCTGAGAATGGAAGCTCGTTGAATGGGAAGGATGGGCACGTTTCGGCTACTGAGAAGGTGTAGGTGGTAAGAGAACCATGTTGTATGAAGCTCCAGTACCAGATAAAATATGTGCTTGTACATATGTGTACTACAATGTGTCTTCTTGCATCGGGTTTGCTCACCTTGTCAACAAAATCAACTACAGGCCGTTACTTAAAGCATTCGCAGCCTTGTAGATCTTAGCTGTCCTTCAAAATTCGATAGATGCATCTCCCAGCTATGGCTTACCAAGCTACGGGTACCGACTCGGGCTCGGCACACTACTTGATGAGAGAAGCACTTGAGACATGTTGTCCGATGTGACGTGAGAATCCCACAGCGCTACCAAAAGCTCCTATATT
>JAASLG010000888.1:0-10799 GCA_013365235.1 Cercospora sesami
GACCGGACTGGCACAGACCATCCGCTCCTCGTCGCCCCAGATCCATGCCTGTCGAAATTTTTCGTATCCTGGTACGACCTGGGCGGCCCATGACCGTTCCGAGCCAAATACATACATGCTTTCTCCTGGAAGACTTCAACAGCTCCGCTGTCAGCATAGGTGGTCATATTGGAATCTTCCTGCCAAGGGCAGTGTCTCCATATCCTGCCACCAAAAGCCATTTTCGACCATTTGGAATCTATCCCCATGACGGCAAGATCACTTTCTGGTCCTCTGGCGGCAGATATGCAAAGATCGTGAATGTTATCGAAGCTCGGGTCTCCAGGTCAACGAAGGCATTGCTGAGAGTTTGAAGAGCGGTCTTCGCTTGAACACGACCCTTCGACTCATAACCACTTATGAACGTGGTCACAAGTCGCATCTTTCGCCTTGGACTATTGGGAAACGTGAGCATTGACTTCATCTGGAGCGCATCGTTCTTGGCCACACCACCCTTATCGATCGCGTCTGGTACTTTGACGGTAACGACTTGCCCGATGAGATCCGTCCTCTTTGGGTTGATCGCCATCCAGCCTATATTCGCGACGAGTCCTTCAGGCTTTTCGACCTTCAGCTGAAACACCTCATGAGGATGGACGTCAGGAGTCGAGGCGGAGACCGAGTACGTCGTTCCTTCACCAGCTTTCTTGAAGTAGCCATTGACCAGCCAGGCAAAGACTTTCAACATTACACCTTCCGCGAACGGCTTGTTATATGAGATCCGCGCGCCGCGATCGGCTGCTTTCACCTTATAAAAACCATATTTGACGTCCCCGCTGTCTCTCACCGACTGTGGCAGGTTGAAGAAAGCGACAGCGCCAGAGACCTCTTCATCCTCGGGTTCCGTGAAAGCTCGCAAAGTATACACACCGTCATCGCCTTTTGTCAACTGGCTTTCAATAGATGAGGCTGCCCCGGAAGGTGTCGCATTTAGTTCACAAATGCCGTGCACCGGTGCACAATTAGGGAGGCCGATGCCATGAGCAGGGCTGTTCACTGTAATCTTTGGAAATTGTCAGCATTGTGGCCCATCGATAGAAGGCTACTATCATCGCACTCACGAGAACATTGTCTTCGAACGTGTAGGCGTTCACCGGCACCCGCAGGTTCAGAAGTTTTGACACAGGAGCCTGACTTTCGATCTGCTAGAATTCCAAAGGTGAGCAAGAGCACGACTGCGCGAAGAATGGAAGCTGGATGACCAGAGCTGGTTTGAGGTCTTCTGTGTAGATCTTCCAGGCCTCGCTGAGTTCACCACTCACGTTGTTGCCCTGCACATCAAGCAGCGGCGTGGCGATTTGCCCAGCGATGACTGACGGACTGCTCTTCGACCCTGCTCATGAAAGTCTGTTAGCGATCCTACCAGAACCCACTCGACGCAACTCACATTCGTCGACACCCTGCGCCAGGTCCTTCATCAGCAAAGCATGAGTTTGCGTATTCCTCACGCGTCGATAGAGCTTCCCCAAGTCGACCAAAGCAGCTTGACGCCCCTCTGTCATACATCTGGCAATTCCAAGAATATCAAGTCGAAAGCGGTCGTTCTTGGGCCTTTCGCCTCTACAATCGTCTTGACGAGCGTAGGGAAACATTGCGCATACTTCTCTCCAGCTTTGAGCATATATGGCTCCAACATCTCGAAGGTCTGGTGGATTACAATCACCTTGACAGCATCGATCGCTTTAGTTGTCGCATCGGTCTTCGCTTCCTTCACGACTTTCTCGGCCTTCTCTCGAAATGCAACAATGTTCTTCACAAGCTTCTCACCCATAGCGGTATCAGACACAGACACGGGCGTTTCGGCGCGTAGACCCCTGGCTTCAATTGAGTGCAACTGCTTCGTCAATGTCTGCTCAACGAGGATGATCTCTTGGCTGGCGCTCAATGCCTTCACTTCGGCTTTTCAGCCCAGCATGTTGGTCATTCCTCGAAAGAACACATACGTGCGTCCCACGTCCCTTGGACCTTCTTCACGGCTGCATTCAGGCTCGCTAGTGAATATCTTCATCGGACAAGCTGGCGAACGCATCCAAGATGGCAAGCTTCGCAGGCAAAGCTGTTGGGCCCACTGTGTCAGTGTAATGCCTGAAACAGATCTCGATCCACAAAGCATCAAGATGAACAAAGAGCAGTGGAGGATGGTGAGATATGTTGCGGCAGGTGAGCTTGGGCAGACAATGCAGCCCAGAGGAATGCCCTCGCCAGCTACCAGCAAGGATATTAGCTTGGAGTTACTGTGACAATGCGGCCCATTACTTTGTGGCGCCTACGACACGACCCAAGCGGACAAGCGGGCTGTACACGTACTGCCATAGCTTTGGAGCTCATGCATTGGAAATAGAAGTCATGAGATGCTCTCAATTGTCTGAGTATCTAGCCTCTCTGGCGTTACATGACCAATGTTGACGACGACAGAGGACGATGAGATACGTAGAAACAACACAAAGAGCAAAGGTTTTCGGAAGGTATTTGCTAATCGAGGACCTGACTCCTGAATCCTGATGCCTCGGCTACGTGCATACGCCACGTTCCCACGATCCCATCAAGGTTTGGATTCAAATCCATAGCGCCTTGAACTTCAGCTCGCCACTTTTCGTGGCTGCAGTCTTCCTTTTCTACCTTCCTCTGTGGCCCCGACAGCTCTGTGCCGCGCTTGCCAGCTCACGCCAGCTCGTCACTGTACTTACATGATTCGTGGTAGCTCTCCAAGAATCAAGTCTCCATGCCCGCCACAATCGCAGCTTTGGTATGCAACGGAGCTTGTGAAGCTGACCTTGCGGAGTATGGCGAAGGGGCAGATTTCTAGAGCGCGCAGCAGCGGTCTGATATCGCTTGATATGGCGCCATGAAATCGTGGTCGAATCGAGGCAATGCGGATACCAAGAGATATGAGGAAAGTTCTCGCCTTTATCATGAAGGCAGTTCGAAGTCCCGCCGCCCATCTGTGACAATCACGTCCTGGAGGTAGAGGGAGTATTTCATCAACACACCCGAGCCAACGAGAATGGCACCTCCAAAATTTGAGACGCAGGCATCACGCGTATTGCCAGACGAACATAGATCAGAAGCTTGAATTCGGCGAAGTTCTGAAGTCGATGCCCGTAGGTACTCGATATTTGCACATATATGCTGACGAGCTGCAATGGACGTCTCTCCTCCCGGATGGATCGACGCCTGTCACCTTCTCTGGACTGACCAACTTGTCGAATCTCCGAATCGTTCACGTATTTGCGCGCTCGTTCGCAGCAAACCTCAAGCCGAACACGGTCATCAGATTTGATGTCAAGGCCGCAAATGGAGATTCTAGTCTCTTCCGGTAGGCGATCTTCTACGAGACGTGTGCTGCTGGTCTACAGATTGGACATGTCGGTCGTGCTGCGGGCCAGACCGAGTCCTTCGCGACCATTGCTCGTGTGAACGGCAGCAGCTGTGCAGGCATACTCGTCGCTGCGCCTGTGGCGATTAAAGATATCCCCAAATCCATTGTATCAATCATGGAATGGCGAAGGTATCTCTGTGAGATCCCCAAGTGCCCTTTGGCGAACTCGAATCTTTCCAAGATCTTGTCCCAACGGCGCAAACGTAGGTCGCCATCAAGCCAGTACAAGAAGATGATATTGATGGCGAGTGCAGTCATTTGCCGAGCCTACTGAACTCACTTTTTGTGAAGGCCAGCAAAATGATCTTCGAGGACGACAAGACAAGCAGAGAGACTGCCATTTCCATGCTAAAATACATTGTTATCTGTACTCGCAACTCTGTTCGACATGCAACTCTGTGCTTCCATGCCCTAAGGCTGCTCAGACCGCTTGACCTAGCACGACAAGAGCCTGGAGTTCCTCCATTCAGTACAGCTGCTCAATGCTTCGAGATTCCGAGATTGGAGGTAGATGCCTACCTTGCCAATGCAGGTAAATGGACGGACTATTTGACCAGCCTTCAGAACTTTGAACAGCTGATGAGCACGACAATCAAGTCAAACGCTGCATTGAGAGACGACCAGAAAAAAGCTAACAATGCCATGCTGGAGAGCATGGGTCTGCTCGCAAAACCGTTCATTGACGTTGAGGCGCTGAGAACAGATGCTCAAGAGGCCCTCCTGCAGGCACTAAAACTTCAGAAAGAGTACAAGGTAAGCGTGACACTGTTCTGGTGTGAGCACATAGCTGAGTCGAGGCAGAAAAAGCAGGGAGAAGTCGATGACAAATTCCAAGCCGTTCTCACAGGCATGGAGAGCCATAAACGGGATCAGGTAGGCATGGTTGGTCTGGTCCAGTCCTACGATTAATTTCTGTAACAGAAGGCTGAAGAGGATTTTTTGGCGGAAGAGGCCATCTTCAATGCAATTTTGAAGAGTGTTAAGTTCGCTGGTTCGTCGGTCAACAGATCAATGTCTTCTAGGCCCCGCTGACAGTGATGACAGTATCTGCCGTCGCTCTCAAGCCTGATGGCATGGTCGAGGGAGCATTCGAAATGTTAGGTTTCGCGTACGAGCAGCAGAAAAAGGTAAGCCTACGTGAGCTGCTGGAGTCTAGAATCTAACGATCTCTTCGACAGGATGGCGAAAACTTCATCGGCTCGTCAGAAGTTCGCAGCTGCGAGCAAATTCTTTATTGAGCTCATGCCTTCTCTGCTGTTGGATGTCTCCCAAGTTCGCGACACTTTTGATTCCGTTCGACCGTATATTGACGAGACAAAAGAAAGGCTCCACCTATTGCAACCTGCTGAAGCCACCGAAATGTTCGGTAAATTGTCTAGTGGGCCTCCTCTCGACTTCTTCAGTTTGAGAAATCGCTGGGATACCTTCAAAGTCGGATTCAGCCGTGGTTTCAAGGATCTTCGCGAAGCTCTCAAAGAGCTATCAGAAACTCATGAAAGTTCAGAGTTGGGCGAAATCAACGGGCTGAACGACTACGAGGACGAAATCAAGAACATGGCCATTCAGGGTCGAACTTTGCTCGAAGCTATTCTGAAGGCGTTAGAGCTCTCGGCGAAATACTGTCGCGGAGTCAAGGAGTACAAGGCACGAGAAGAAGTGCAACAACAAATCCAGAAGGTCGCACAGAACGTCAAAGCCAACGGCGCATTCGACAAAGAACTTTCAAGCAGGCAGAATGCGCTGCGCACGCTGCAGCAGTCAGTGCCAGACATCAAGTATATGCTATCTATGTGCGGTTTTTCGAAGCACTACTAGGATATACGTATCGTGTTGGATCTGCCAAACTGCCGTCTAGCATCAAAATCGCGGCCGACATGGATGCAGCTGGATTCCAAAAGGCCCTTCGCGAGCTTCAAGATTTGCTCATGAATAAGGAAGATCTCGCACATGAAGAAGATGTCGGCGAGAAAGGTGCCGCTGTCATATCCACCAAGAATCCGGGCGCGTTTGACAAGGATTGGAAGAAGATTCTAAGCAAAGACGGTTTCTTACCTTTCACTGTGCAGCCCGAGAACATCGCACTCAAGAACTATTACCGATGTCGCATCACTGACATGTGGTGAGTCGCGTCCATCTCACTCAGGCGTCCAGGAATGAATGCTGACAAGGTTGCACTTAGGGCAACTTTCACCGACAGCCACAACAAAGAGAAGGAAATCAGCTATCAGATCCACGTCGGCCCCCATTTCTTGGACAAAAACTCCGAGGGTCAGCTGCTGCATTTTTACATGAAGCCGTATGTGCTTATCAAGATTGGTAAGGAGAATAAGTGGACAGAACAGGCTCAAAGAGCCTACGCTAGGCCTGCTGTGTTTTGTACTGGAGATGTGTTGATCGCGGACGCAGACCGCAAATTGATGGACGATGTGGTATCGGTTTCCGTTTATTTCAGATTCAAAGGAGTGCCGATCGCGTGGGCAAGACATAGTTGAGTCGTCGTATAGGTCGTGTTCGGTGCTAATGACATTGAATTGTCGAGAGACATTAACAACGTCCGTAATCATCCCTGTACGCCTCGGATCTGCTAGCTCGTGTGCGACGTCGTGAATTAATGATCAGCTCGTGATTACATTTACAAGATCTCGCTCTCAATGCTATCCCGGACAATCCGATTGGCATAAGCAGGTCTAGTTGAGGTGAACAGGGTAGTTGGATGGCACGAAGCTTTCGGAATCGTGGCAGAAATGCTTGTTCCATTCGCACACCTGGTTACGAAATCATTTTGGATGATTCAAACTGTGGAAAATGGCAGAGGACGATGCAAAGGAGGACCATCGAATTGTGCTTGCCCAAGTTGCCAGGCGAAGCGGTGCCGACGTCCAGCCCTAGCTCCTCTCACGCTCCTGCCAAACACCACATTCCCTTCTCGTCACCTTCTGAGGAATCGCATCGATGCAGATACCGATCCTCTCCGGGTTTCAGCGCATTTTGTCAACATTTCATGACAAGTAAATCTCTCGACCAGGGTTGCCATGCGACACAACAGCCTCACACTTTCCTGCCCTCACTCCATTATGGCGCACGTACCCTGCATCCGCACGCACGGTATTTGCGGCAGAATCTGGGGCAAGAAAGTGCAAGGGCCAGCCACAGCCGACGAGCTCCTCCGCAACTTCACTCCTGCGATGGCTGCCGATGCTTGACTTAGATTGGTCGAGTCGTCCTTGGTCAGCCTCGGTGACAGTGATCTGCATGACGCTAGCCGGCTGAGATAGCTTTCCGCCCAGCTCCAGAACTGCGAGTACCTACTCGTAAAGAAGGAATAAGTACTCTCGGGCATACACTTTCCTCTGCATTTCTCGCGAGCTGCTTTCCTGCTGATACATCTAGACGAACGCCGACACGATGCCATTCCTGGCGAAAGAACACTTCCCGCTGTCTCACGAGGACATTTTGTCGTGGACTTTTGATCATGTCAAGTACGATTGGGACAAGCCGATTTACATTGATGGGCTGGATGATAAGAGGTCAATTTCCGCGCGGCAGGCGAAGAAGATGGTTCGGCAGCTTGCTGCGGGGTTCAAGGCCATTGGTGTCCAGAAAGGCGATTGTGTCTCGATACACTCTCTGAACGACATCACATACCCGATCTTCTTTCTTGGAGTCATTGCCGCGGGAGGAGTCTATGCTGGTACCAATCCAGCTTATACGGAGCATGAATTGACGCATGTACGCTCTATTCCCTGCTCAGTTCAATCGTGAGCTTGGCTAACAGCGGTCGCGACAGACAACGAAGATCGCAAAAGCGAAGTACATACTCACACAACCTGCATTCCTACCGAACATCCTCAAAGCTGCGGCAGCCAACGGCATCGATAAAAAGAACATTATCATATACAATCCGACAGGCGAAAAGGCGCCAGAAGGCTTCCTGCAATGGGGCGACTTGTTCAAGCACGGCGAAACAGACTGGGTACGGTTCAACGACTACGAGACAGCATACCAAACAGGAGCAGCAAGGCTATACTCTTCCGGCACAACTGGTCTTCCCAAAGCCGCTGAGCTATCACACCTCAACTTGACCGCACAGCACATGCTGGTGTACGAAACGAACCCGAAGCCCTACGAAGTTCGACGATTTCTGCCACTGCCCATGTTCCACGCAGCAACAGCTCCTAGCGCATTCTGTACGCCTCTCCGAAATGGCGATGCGGCCTATGTTGTCCCGCGATTCGATCTCAAGACCTGGTTCTGGGCACACGAGCACTACAAGATCACAGATATGGGAGTGGTTCCACCAATCGCAGTCCAAGTCATCAACAGCCCCATGGCGAAGCAGTACAGTCTCAAATCATGCAAAGTAGCACAATGCGGAGCTGCACCTCTAGACAAAGGCCCTCAAGCCCGACTTCAAGCACTCATGGCTCCCGGCGCACCTTGTTCCCAAGTCTGGTAAGACCTACATCACAGCTTCCAATCAATCTCGAGGAACAACTCGCTAATTATCTATCCACAGGGGCATGACAGAAACGTCCTGCATCGCAACTCGAACCCCCTATCCAGCCAGCGACTCAACAGGAAGCGTCGGCAAACCCCTCCCAAACCTCGACATGAAACTCGTCGACGACTCTGGAAAGGACATCACAGGCTACGACGTCAGTGGCGAACTCTGCGTGCGCGGTCCCACAGTAATTAAAGGCTACTTTGAAAACCCCGAAGCCAACGCCCGCGACTGGGACAAAGACAACTTCTTCCACACAGGAGATATCGCCTACATCGATAGCAAATCCGGAAACTACTACATCGTCGACCGCAAAAAAGAACTCATCAAAGTTCGCGGTTTCCAAGTCGCTCCGCCGGAACTCGAAGGTGTGTTACTGTCACATCCGGAAATCGTCGATGCGGCTGTGATTGGTGTTCCGGATCCTGTGCGAGAAGGGGACGAATTACCCAGGGCTTATATTACGAGGAGGACGAAAGATGGAGCGCCTTCGGAAGAGGAAGTTAAGGCGTTTGTGAAAGAGAAGTTGGTGTATTATAAGCAGTTGGAGGGTGGGGTCAAGTTTGTGGATACAATTCCGAAGAATGCGAGTGGGAAGATTTTGAAGAGGTTGTTGAGGGAGCAGGCGAAGGAGGAATTTAAGGAGAGCAAGAGGAGGGAGGGGGCGAGATTGTAGTGTGCGTTTGCCGGTGTTATAGAGGTTGTCAAGAAACACGAGATTTTCGAGACGAGTGTCCTCGTAATCTCATGATGAACGTGGTTGGACAAGTTTCGTCTTGATAACGAGAGCGATCAGGATATCAGCCCTAATGATACACAATCGTGAAAGAAGTTAATGACGATGAACCAATTTGATTCAACTTTTCCACTTTTGCATCCTCCCTCACAGCCCAGGCCAAACTACACTCCTTGCATGCATCAAATAACTCAACTCGGCCAACCTCGGAGTCAAAATCCTATCGGGGACCTTCTCCTTCACCCACATGCCATTCCAATCCGCAAATAAATACGCTTTAACGAATTCCCAATAATCCGGATAGAATCCACACATTTCCCAGTCCAAAATCCCCACAACCATCCCATCTCGAACAATTATATTGCTCGGTGTGAGATTGTTATGCGTCAGAACAATTTTCTCGCTGCGCATAGAACGCAATAAGCGAGCGACCATTTGTGTCCAAGAATTATCTCCGCGTTGACGAAGAGTGTGGACGAGGCCTTCGATGAAGGCGCTAGGGTCGTTGTAGGGGCCGTATTGTAGATCGTCGCGAGCGAAGAATTCGTCTAAGCAGGGTTCATTGTCGATGCTGCTGATTGTGTTGCTGGTGATGGAACGGAGTTCGTCGAGGTAGTGTTTTAGTTGGCCGGTGATGGATTGTTTTTGGGCTTGGTCGTAGTGGGGCCAGGCTTGGGAGAGGGTTATGCCTTCGATGTGTTCCATGATGAGGACGCCGCAGCCGTCGGGTTGGATGTAGGAGTCGTAGACGCGGGGGACGGGGATGGAGGTTTGGGATGCGAGGAGTTTCATGGTTGCTGCTTCGAGCATGCGGGCTTTGTCGCCTGTTTTGACGACGATGTTGTGATTGAGGCGGAATGCTCGAGAATGGGGGCGTAAGAGAATGCATTGTTTCAAGAAGGCGTTGTTGATGCGAATCCGTTCGCCGTTGTATTCGTTGGGGTAGCCCACGCCGTCGCCGGGTTTGGCTTCTTCGAGGGCTTGGAGATATTTGCTGGGGATTTTTCGAAAGACTTGCTTGAGGGCACCCATGTTCCTGTTGCTTGGAAGCGAGATATTTGGGTGTACGATGCCGTTCTGCATGATTGTCAATGGAGGGAAACAGTGTGAAATTTTTGAGAGGCGGAGGCATTGTGAAGGGAAAAGTGCAGGCGCAGGTATGCTGAGTCGAGGGCGAAGTTTGACGGATGTGCTATGTTGTGCATGACCAAGCTGTCGCTGTCATCAGAGCGCCCTCCGTTTCACATCTCATGGCCTGGCCTGATCAGTGGCACGACAGTTTGACATAGCAATCCTCGTCGACAGCGAGATGGGTCACATAATCTTGAAGCTAGAGCATCTGCTGGATGTGGAAGGCGGCATTGACAGTGCCCAGCAAACAAGGTTCGCAGTGCCGACGAGTCGTTGGCGTGAGTCGGAGACGGCGTGATGAAATACTCTTCTCGCGGAGACAGCATGGTGGTGCTCGTGCTCGTCACGAGATACGGCATGTTCTGCTCCCTGGCCTGGCCTGTCCCGTCCTGACGAGAGCGGGGCGTGCAGGTCCAGAAATGGCCGAGGGCGGAGGTGGCAGCGGAAGGGGGCAGACGGCGCGGACAAAGAGCGTGGCAGCAGCAATTCGTCGCTTGGAGGCGGGCGACGGGTTATTGTCGCGATAGCAGCCTCCCTCTGCTGCACACCGACTTGCTCCTCAGCATCGACGCCCGGCAACACACGTCCTATCAGCGGCGTTGCCATTGCCTCCGCGCCATTGGTCTGTGACTCTTTCAGCGCCGAAGGGCCGGGTGGACAGATAAGCTTGAAAACTTCGACTTCCCGCGCCAGATCTCTCACCCTTCGCCCACCAACACCCAATCCCATCGCTGCTGACCATCTCATGCTCAACTGCCACCTCGCTGCCGACATCGACCCAACGTCCTCCTAGACACCACCCCCTCCGTCTCTTGAGCTGGTCGCGTTCATGGTGTTCGCTCCCACACTCTTCACCTCGCAAGGTATGACGCATCCGACACCGCCCGTCGCCCGATAAGACCGCCATCACCAACACGCAGAAATCACCCGGGCTGTGGGAACGTGCGAGCGACGCGCATGCTGATCAGAAATGGCAGACTACATCAGTGACCACTTGTGGAAGGCCTTCAGTG
>JAASLG010000889.1:0-10265 GCA_013365235.1 Cercospora sesami
AAGTTCGCATTTCACCAAATCTAGTGGCTGTCCAACTAGAGTGCCTGTGAACTCAGCTTCAGACGTCCCTTCCGGTATTGGAAGCCCAGCAACAAAATTGGCCGCAGGAGGCACACCAAATGCTAAGGCCCAGGGGATCTCAGTGACGCCCTTCGAAAGCCATTCATCACGAATGATCGATACATGCTGGCCGCCTCCGACGAGGCAGACCAGATTCTTTCTGTCATGTACCATTCCTCGAAAGATCGACCAGTTTGTCCAACGTCCGTCGGGTGTCTGTAAAACATGGATGCCGTAGGTCTGGAGATATTTACCTCCGTCTCCGATATGCAGTTTGGGAGCTGGTAACTTGTGAAGATCGACCTCGTCGCCTTTCAAAATGTTCTCTTTGCAAGGTCCCGTAGGCACGACTCGAGGAGGTTGTTTCGGTGCATCCGAGCCTCTAGCGATTCGCTGTGAGATGTCCCTCCAGCTTGCAGTGGGCTTCAATCCGAAAATGCGGGCAATTCGGCCATATCGTTCGTAGGGCGAGCTTCGAAGGGAAGCAGCATTACCAAATATACGAAAGAGACCGCCTGGCTTGGCACCCTTGATGTTATTGAGCAAAGGCGCTTTACCTTTGACTTCAGCTACCCGTCGGACGATAGCTGCAGCCTCAAGGTCGGGGTCAATTTCGCGGTCGATTTCTACCAGGTCTCGGTCGTAGCGTAATTGCTCAATGAATGCCCTAAAGTCAAGCTGGGAATCCTCGGGAGAATGCAATTCGGTGTAAGAACGAAGCTGGCGAGATGAAGATGCTGAGCCACAGGATTGAAAGCTTGGTCGCCGACAGAATCTCGAAAGCATCGCAGCGAAATAATCGGACTCTCCAGGCCAGACAATGACTGTGACGCCGCAGCAAAGCGAAGACCTATTTTAGACCGCTTCGGTAAGACCTGCACGGCTCTCCAGCTAACAGATAAAAGAACGTTATTTAGCAAATCGCGCTCGGAACTAGACAGTTGAGAATGAGATTCGCTATGTCACTCCAGATGCACATCAAGTGGTACGCTCGTGTCAGAATCGTCTGATACCATACTCAGCTCACCTGCTTCCATGCAACAAGATGCGGCCACAATGTCCACCCGAAACCCGCTACTACCCCTTGTCGAGCAGATGACATAGCCTCGAACCGGCCTTGAATGAGTAAAACTAGCTTCTTCATGTTGCGATGGCGAAGCGCCCTAGCCTTTTTCAGTCGATGCAGCAGGGCTAGGGAACCCTTGTCCTTGTAGTGGATCTCCTGCAACCATCGGGCTCGGGAATTGGACTGCCGAGAGTTGCTTGTTGATCTAAGGCGGCCAAGACTCGGAGTACCCGTTGTGATTGTCTCACATGTACTCTTGTGCGTGGTATCGATGTCCACTTCGGTCCTTCCTCGTCCAGACTATCCATGTTTTGTGCGCCCACCAGAATATCCGGTGCTTACAAGCCGCGCGGCTTCAAACAAAAACATGTGTCGATTGAAAAGAATCACAACACTTTCAGTGTCAACCAATAATGTGCAAGGACACCACCATCATGCTCGGGCAACTTGTTAAGGTCCCACGGCTGCCCCGTTCACAGGTTGGCCCGCCTTTGTGGCCCTTTCGCCGAATCTCTTCTGGGCCAGTCCACGGACCTTTGACTCCAACCTTCCGAACTTCCGTCAAGTTCACGGCCCCACGTCCTCATCGCATCGTCATAGGGGTCACAGGTGCCACCGGTACTATTTATGCTATTCGGCTGCTGGAGATACTCAAACAACTGAATATCGAAACACATCTTGTCGTCTCCAAATGGGCTACTGCGACTTTAAAGCTCGAAACCGCGATCGCTCCTACCGAGCTCGCTCATCTGGCCACCAGGAGTTACAGTCCCCGTGATGTCTCCGCAGGACCTGCCTCCGGCTCTTTCCAGCACGATGGTATGATCATCGTGCCATGCAGTATGAAGACGCTCGCAGCGGTACGATGTGGACTAGGGGATGACTTGATTGCACGTTCAGCCGATGTTAGCCTCAAGGAAGGCCGCAGGCTAGTGCTCGTCGTACGAGAAACGCCTTTGAACGATATTCATCTTGAAAATATGCTCGCACTGCGAAGAGCTGGAGCGATTATCTTCCCACCAGTGCCAGCTTTCTACACGAGACCGAAAACCATAGGCGATCTTGTAGACCAGAGCGTGGGAAGAATGTTGGATTCGATGGGTATTCATGTAGATAACTTTCCAAGATGGGAAGGCTTTAACAAGTGATTGTCTGATCTCCACCACTTCAATCGACCTCGTCGATCTTCATCATTACACTTTTGACTTCCAAGTACTCGAACAAACTGTGACCAAAGCCCTCCCTACCCTGCCCAGACAGCTTGTAGCCACCGAATGGAACGTCATGAGGGCTCGTGGGGCTTGTACAATTCATCGCTACCACCCCGCACTCGAGTGCCTTCGAAACACGAAGCGCGCGACTGAGATCCTTCGTATACACTGAAGCGTACAACCCGTAATCTGTCGCGTTGGCTTTCTCAATCACTTCCGCCTCGGTCTTGAAAGTATTGATATTCACGAATGGGCCGAAGATTTCTTCTCTTTGAGTCTTTGCATCCTCCGGCACTTCAGTGTACGCGGTTGGTTCGATGAAATAGCCGCCTTCGCCATATTCTTGCGTGGCTCTACCCCCAGTCAAGAGCTTTCCGTTGCCTCCGGACTTCGCAGCAGCGAGATATTCTTTCACGCGATTGAACTGGATTTCGTCTGCTTGTGGTCCGATCTGTGTTTCTGGGAGCAATGGATTGCCCTTGCGTGCTGCGCTAAAAACTTCGACAAATGCCGACATGTACTTCTCGGCCACGGACTCCTGTACGTACACTCGACTGCCAGCCATACAGATTTGACCTGAGTTAAGCAACATTGATCTCGCTGTTTCATGTGCAGCTTTCTCGACTTCTGCATCATCGAAAACCAAAGTGGGCGACTTGCCGCCTAGCTCAAGGATGACCTTTTTGAGGTTTGAGGAGGCTGCAGCAGCTTGAATCTTACGACCAGTAGATGTGGAACCGGTGAAGTTGATAACCCGTACGTCCATATGTGAGGCTAACACTGATCCGGCAGGCGTGCCATGGCCACTGAGAACATTTATCACGCCCGGAGGAAATCCAGCTTCGTGCACGAGGGTCGCGAGTCTCGCAGACTTGGGAGCTGTTAGAACTTTCATGAGCGACAATCAAGGGAAAGTGGTGTCATTACTGTCAAAGGAGCCTTCTCGCTCGATTTCAGCACGATGGTACAGCCGGCAGCAACAGCTGGAGCAACCTTTGCGGCCCACATTGCAGCAGGAATGTTCCATGGGATTATGGCTGCCACCGGTCCATGTGGTTGTCTCAAAGTTATGTTAATGAAACCTGGCGAGTTGAGACTCGTCTCGCCCTTGGCCTCCCACGCTGCCTCGGCGTAGTGCTCGAAGTACTCAGCAGCACGAAGACCGTCGAAGTAGGTCGACACTGGACGGCCCATCGATAGAGCTTCCAGTTGCGCGAGGTCTTGATTTGCCTCTCTGATCAATACTGCCATCTTTTTCAAGTAAATGCCGCGGGTAGAAATGTCGAGATTGGACCATTTTGGAAAGGCGGCTACTGCTGCAGCCACTGCACGGTTCGTATCCTCCACGGTGGCTTCACTAACATCTGCTATCTTCTTGTGAGAGTATGGCGACCTGAGCTCGAAAGTGTTTCCGTCGGATGAGGGTGCAAAGACGCCATTGATGTAGAGACGGCCTTCGATCTTGTCAAGTGAGATAGATCGGGTCATGATGTTCGTGAAGGAAGGCTGGGATACGACAGAAGACTGAGAATCCGCACGAATCATGAACCGAAATATTATCGACAGCGGGTCCTCAGCATGTGCAACGAATAATGCAATAATCCGGGTGGTTGATGTTTCCGACGAGACACTCATGATGACGGAACAGCACGTTCCGCTTCGATCGATCTTGGATGACGACTATCGAAACCACTAATGTGGCTTGCAGAAGCCGTTGCAAGAGGCAAGACTAAGTCCAAAGATCCAGGCTAGGTACAAGCCTTGGTAATGCCTTGGCGCTAGGCACGGGAACTGCATTCACCGGATCTACGCAGGCTATAGTAAGCTACTACCAGCCCCTGTCACGCTACATTAGCTCGAGTGGCCGATGCTACGCGTACTCCAACGCGACCTGCTGAGCTTGCCGAACACGATCGAGGCCGTCATCTCTGGCCACATTACTCTTGGTGCTGAGGAATTGAACAGCAAACAGACGTATCGAATATGGCAGGGAAGACTTACGAGTTCATAGTCGTGGGCTGTATGTTCATTCCTCATTACGAGAGCCCGATATTTGATTTGCAATGCTGCTTCTAAATTGTCACAGCTGGCCCGGCGGGATCTTGTGTCGCCTCGCGCATCGCCTCCAGTGCAACGTCGCCTTCTGTTCTTCTCATCGAAGCTGGAATTGCCAAGGATGAATCAAACGCGGACATTCTCGCTGAACGTTGGTCAGCTGCTGCACAGTTTCCGGAAAGTGTCGAGTATGATCAGACCGTTCCTCAAGAGTCACTCGATATGCGACCGATCAATTATGCTCGTGGCAAAGTCTTGGGAGGCGGCAGTGCAATCAATATGTGTGCTTATACTATCGGTCCAAAGGCCGACTATGAACGATGGGCGGGTCTTGTAGGTGATTCAAGCTTTGGTTGGGAAAATGTAACTAGGATTCGGAAAGACATGCTTGAAGCTTTCGACGACATAATCAGTGAGGAGCACACGATATATGCAGCTCCCGATATGAGTGTCCACGGGCAGCACGGGGCACTTCAACTCTCGATACCAAGGGTATGGGAGAGTCCTGTGACACTTCAGCTTGATGCCGCCAACGCATCTGGATTGAGACTAAATCTGGATATCAATAGCGGCAATCCACTTGGAATGGCCAGTGTGCCTTCGACAGCGAAAGCTGGGCTTAGGAGCACTGCGAAGAAAGCTTATTTGGAAAGTGCACCATACAATCTCGAGATCCTGACTGGGACTACGGTGGCGCGAATACTTCTAGACGGCAAGAAAGCGATCGGGGTCCGTACTGTTGACGGGGACGAATGTAATGTACCGTCTCCTTCGAAAAGGTCAACCACAACTGACGCCGAAATTCTTCACAGACTATGCGTCGAAAGAAGTCATTCTCTCAGCGGGAGCAGTCAGCACTCCGAAGCTTCTGATGTTATCAGGCATTGGCGACAAGAATGAACTCATCAAGCACAACATCGAGACATTGCATCACCTTCCTCAAGTGGGCAAAAACCTCCAAGACCATCTATCCGCTCCTTTTTGCTGGAAGCAAAAGAAGGGCGCGGTGGACTGGCCAAAGCACTTTTCAGATCCTGACACTGTCGTAAAAGCACGAGAACAATTTCTGAAAGATGGGACGGGCCCATTGAGCGTCTTCTTCCAGGGTCTAGTCATGGGATTCTTCAAAGCCGACGAAGTCCTGGATAGCGAAGAATTTGATGGCTTGGATCAAGACATGAAAAACCATTTGCGGAATGAGACCGTCCCTGTGTGGGAGCTGAGCAGCCGTAAGCAATAAGAAATTCTTCTTTGACTCCACGGCACGATACTAACAAGTCTAGACATTCCACCCTGCACTCCCAACGCATTGTCCGCTGCTGAGAACCACTACCTGACGATGTTCGTCTTCCTACACAACCCACAATCCCGAGGAACAGTCCGCCTTGCCTCCGCTGATCCCAATGCCCCACCGCTCATCGATCCCAACTTCTTCTCCCATCCCTTCGACCGCTTATGTGCTCTAGCAGCTACCAAGCGGGCGCTAGCTTTTACTCGTTATCCTTCGAATGCTGCGGACATCGACTACCAAGTCGATGGACCTGAAAGCGAGAGCAACGAGTACATTCTGCAATACTGGAGAAAAGCTGCGTCTAGCACATGGCATCCTTCTTGTACTGTCAGCATGGGAAAGAAGGAAGGCGAGGATGCATGCGTAACGTCTGACTTTAGTGTCAAAGGTCTCCAGGGACTACGAGTAGTTGATTTGAGTGCACTTCCTTTCTTGCTGAGTTGCCATCCAGTGAGCATTGCGTATCTTGTCGGAGAGATTGCGGCAGAGAAGATCATTGAGCAATACGAGTTGAACAAATAGATCACTATGACTGGTCCCAGCAGCATACCATATGAATCGTCAGAGCTGAAATCCACTTCAATGAAGTTCTGCCCCCACTCCTCGAAAAAGCCTTAGTTCGAGCCGCAATATGTTGAGCTGCCATTGGTATTGAAAACCCGCGCCTACGAGGAACACAGAGGGAAGCTAAAGCGGGTGACAGAACATGGACCAGTCTTGCAACACAGGTTCTGAAAATTTCAAAGCCGAAGTGTTCGTTGAGAATTGATTGATTCACAGGCAATTCCGCCCTGAACTACAGACAGACCGCGCTCAAGCATGGCTAAGGCGTCACCACCTTCTCCGGCGCGATACTAACAGTCCTCTGCGCCTCAGCCATAATAGCCATCTCCTCCTGCCCACTCGTATCCCCAAAAGCCTCATCCATCTGCTCCAACGTCTTGCCCTGCGTCTCCGGCACAAGCAGAAACGCCCAGACACCCGCAAGTCCGCACCATGCGGCAAAGAAGATATAAGTCCCATATCCTAAGCTATCAAGCATAGGCGGCGTCGCAACCCCAATGATAAAGTTACACAACCAAATCGTCGCAACAGACAAGGCCACACCCTTCGATCGCATGCTGTTGGGAAAGACCTCTGGTGGAAGAGCCCAGCCCAAAGGCGAGTAGGAGACTCCGTAGATGAGGATGAACATAAACGCCATGGCTACGCAAGCCCAGCCTGCGGCGGAATTTTGGCTCCAGTCGTCTTCGTAAACGCTGGATAAGGCGGCGATGATGATGTAGCAGATGCAGCAGCCGAAACCGCCCCAGATTGCGAGGGGACGTCGGCCGACGTGATCGATGACGACGAAACAGACGGCTACAGCGACCAGTTGGAGGCAGTTGAAGACGCCGGAGAGGATGAGTGCCATTTCGGGGGTTTGGCCTAGGGATTCGAATAAGGTGGGAGCGTAGTAGATGAAGGCGTTGATACCGCTGAATCTGAGTTGAGAGATTATATGTTAGCAGCGTATTCCACCAAGGTGTTTTGACGCGGTGGAACGTGGCCACTTACTGTTGGAAAAACGCGACACCGACACCGACCACCAGACGACGCCAAATCTTCTTGCGGAACAGATCCAGCCACGACCACATCTCGCGCTTGATGCCCGTGACACCAGGATGGCGGCGTTCCTGTACAATATTCTGGAATCGGACCTCAGTCATGATTCCAGTGAACTCCGCTTGCACTCTTGAATCTTCAGCCGGCAGACGTCTCAACTGAGATAGCGATTTGAGACAATCGTCCGACCTATCTCTCATTGCCAGCCATCGTGGCGAGAACGGGAAGAAGTTGATGAAAATAGCGAGCAGCGTCGCGGACACCATTTGGAGACCGAGTGGCAGTCGAAAGGAGATATCACCCGCGAGATCTTTGGTCCCGTACGTGATCCAGAAAGATATCACGACGCCAGAGACGATCGAAATGGACTCCAGTACCAGCAACGAGCCTCGAATATTGGGCGGTGCGATTTCGGAGATGTACAGAGGTGCGCCCTTTGACAAATTATCAGACTTTTTACGAACCTGTGCACAGTCACCAGCTGTCTACTTACTAGCGCCAATGTTCCCACTCCGATTCCACCAATGGTGCGTCCCGCGACCAGTGTTCCATAGTCTTGCGCAGCCGTCTGCATGATGGCGCCAACGTTGAATATCACCGTCACAACCGAGAGAGCTCGTTTTCGGGAGATCCTATCGGCGAGATATGGAAAAGCCAATGCTCCCACAAAGGCTCCAAATTCCAGCATGCCTGTCATGAAGCCTTTGCCGAAAGGCGTGGCGGCTCGGGGGAATTGCTCATGGAATTGCTCCATGGTATTGATGATGGAGATGACTCCCTGATCATAGCCGAAGGAAAAACCACCCAGTGAGGCCAGGAATGCCGCAGCGACGACGTACGGTGACTGCCATAGCCCGCGCATGCCACCAGGGCCATAGCTAACGTCGTCGTATGGGATCGGTTCATCGTCGAGATATTCGATACGCTCGTCCTTGACTGTATCCAGGTCTTTGTCGGCCATTGTGGCAGGATCCTTTTCAGCCATGACGACGGCTTAAGACTGCTAAGTGTCGAATGGGATGTCCTCGATGACTCGAGCGCCTCTTCTCCTGGCCACCAAGGAGGCGGGAAAGTAGTATTATTTATGTCTCCTCACTCACCCACACCTTATCAAGGAGGCACAAGTGACGAGGCTTGCACAAGTGCCATGAACGTATGTGGAGTTGGCATAGGGCAAGGAAGACGGACGGAAATGCCTCAACCGGACGCCACAGAAGCCGAAAGCTTCCTGAAAAGGCTGTCGCACGAGGCTGAGCGAATAGGCCCGAGTGGAGTGATACACGAGTGAGAGTACCTGTTCCAAGAGATTTGATACCTGTGTAAATATGTTACACGCCAGTGGTCGAACCGCATTGAAAGTGGGACCGGCAAGGAACACAACGTCAACCTTCTCCGCAAGTCTGGGGAGAAGGTTGCAGAAGTGTCAAGCCTGAATATGGGGGACCCCGCACGCCGCACGGCCACCCTCTGCCTTTGCAGATGCGGAAATTTCTGCCATTCCGCAAGTCTGCTGGCAAGTGAGTCCGGCTTAAACCGCCAAACACCGCCCTGCAAAGAGTCTATCACATAAATTGCATCGCGAGGCAATTTTCCCCGAATTTCTATGCTGTCGTCATATGGACATACTTCATGCCTGCCTATCGAGAGAACATGAAAGTCTACGATCTCCCATTACGCAGCTCGATGGTCAACGATTCCTGGTCGCCGATGCTGGTCGACACGTGGCGGGTTCCTGAGTCTACGTGGAGCAGCCTATTGTGACCTGTCCAGATAGGGTATTGCTGAGATCACGGTACATGTCTCGTCTTCTTCGAAAATGGTGGAAAATTTTCAACCGTCTTCTTCTTTTTGGCCAAGAAAGAGGGCCATTGCCACGCTCTCACTGCCTCACGGCTGTTGGAAGAAGGGCTGCGAGCGCAATGAGGTTCCAATCGAGTAGCCTGCTGCGGCAAACATTATGCTGGTGTCTGTGATCAGGTTTTGATATCTGATTGTTTCAGTGTACGAATCAGCAACGGACAGCGGCAACTCGGGCTCTGAGAACGTCCGCGGATACGTCTCGGCCCGGTGACTAACTTCTGTTCACTGCAGGTCTCGCGGCGAGGTACATCTAGCAATGACATCGCCCTACATGTCACCATGAAGTACATGATACTATCGTATTTGACAGCTCATGCTACAGCGGACTGCTTCGCAGTCAATCTTGCCTTTCAGAGCAAGCGCGACAACATAATATGCAAGAGACCCACGGTAACAATTCACATTTGAACAGCCCCTTGCTATCTGAGCAGACCCTTGGGCCACAATGACCTTGTCTAATTCGCTTATCACGAAGCCTGGGCTCATGTTTCGCGGCAGCAGTCGGAAGAAGCCAGACACGAAAAAACAATTCTGGATCGTTCTGTGATTCCGACATCGTCCATGACCTGCGAGCAACATATCTCCTGACCCTCAACTACACCACCCGATCCCAAAGCAGTTTATTATCCGTCATCCAAAAATCGACCTATTACAAGGCGTTCTCGAAGAAGTCAACCACTCAAAGACTCGCTCTATCCGAAAAGTGAACGAGCCCAAGAGGGCAGGTAGGCAAGCGTGCGTTATTTACACTGCGGCGTCGGAGGAATCACACACTTCATTCAGAGGAAACATATATCCCGTCAGCTAACCTCATACCGCTTATACTTACTCGCTCCTCCCTTCTCGCTTCCAAACCACAAGAAGAATTCATTTCCGCTTCGTCAAATCGTACGTACCGTATCCCCGCTCGCCAACAACACCGCACAGTTCCTCGTATAGTCGTTGCAATTCTTATTCGGGCCACCGTCATTCTTGGCTGGAAGGCAGGTTCGATAGCCGTTTGTGCAGTCGCATTGGAACGTCATGTTGTATTTGTTGCCGATTTTGCCGATGCAGCTGGCGGAGATATCGTAGGCTGTCGTGACGGTGGCGAGGAGGAGGAGGAGGAGGAGGAGGA
>JAASLG010000890.1:0-10486 GCA_013365235.1 Cercospora sesami
CAACGATGGTCGACGTTCCATCCTCATCGGTGTGCTCGGCATAGATGTTCTCGTTCTTGAACGGAATCTTGAGTGTGCCAGTCGATTTCACAGCTTGCAGACGCTGGGCCTTTTGGTCTGGTGATTCATCCTCCTCGTCTACGGAGAGACCTGCAATAGTTATACTGCCATAGGAATGGCCTTTGAATATTCGGCGTTCGACTTCGACGATCTTGCCTCGGAACAGGATCTTGCCGCTCGTCTCTCCCCCGACTTCATCGATGATCTGTTCCGCAACAGTTGAGAGAGTATTTGTGACCTCAGCTTGCGCAATGCAGCGACCGATTCGCCAAGCCAGAGACACCGTTCGCAGGACGCCGTACTTTTGCACTTTGTCGCCCGTGGTTGGCTTGGCTGCCATGCCCACTCTACAGCCCATCTCTGAGCACGAAGCTCGAAGTGCACGATCTACGATCTCATCGTTGCTAGCCTTCGTCATAATAATCGTCTTTCCGTCCCCAGAATCGATTGCACAAGGGACCAGCTCGCCAGGAGCATGGACTGCCAGAGTCGTTTGCCAATACGTGGGATACGCTCGGCCCATCCAGTCCGCATCGATGACAGGACGATCGAAAAAGCGAGAGGAGCCAACTAGAAAAGGCTCAAGACCGTTTGCACCTCCGATCTCGAGGCCCATGATGGCGTCAAAGGTACTCTCGCCTCGGTACTCAAGCAGCGCATTGAAAGCGTGGACAGTCTCGAGAGATTGGAGGCGCTCATTGGATGTTGCTGGAGATCCCATATGTCCGCCCCAGTATATATGCGCATCTGACTTGAGGGAAGAAGGATCGATGACTTTCATCCTATATCCCGCACGAAGCATGTCTCTCATTTGAATCCGAGATGCTGCAGGCGAGCCGCCTCCGGCACAGCCTAAGACGTAGCAGCCATCAGCCAGGAAGTCGAGGTCGGTCTCAGTAATGTGCCACTCCAGCACACCAGCCTGCATATTCCTAACGATGCTAGGCCGGTACGACAGAGGATCGACAGGAGGTTCATCGATCACCTTTACGGAGATGTTCTTCGCCGCTTCGCTTTCATCGACTTCATCTTCATCCTCCTGGTCATTGAGCAGCACAGGCTCCGAATCGATGTCGAGCTCTCCAACAGCTTTGACTACTGTGCGCAGCTGGTTTGCGACGTAGCTGACAGGGTAGCTCTCAACTTCAGCGATGACAATGCTCTCCCGAATCGCGCCGGCATCCAATGCTCGATGCCTTGCCATCGATTTAGCGCGCTCAATCGCCTGGTTCTGCGTTTGATCTGCAACACTTTGAATAATGTCCACGATGCCGCCTACCTTGGAGATGGCGGCACCTACCGCATTCGCGACATCGTGATAAGGTGGCAATTTAAGATCTGATGCGCCCTTGAGCGATGGTGGCGCGAGTACAGCTCCTCCACCAACTAGGAGAACTGGAAGAGGCTCTGGAGAAGTCTTGACCGCATCGATCGCGGCTTCGAGCAAAGTCTTCATCCTCTGCTGAGCTTGCATGATGAAACCTTTGTCAAGGTGCAACACAGCCTCAGCATCGCCCATCTGCGCCTTGCCAGCCGCAACCGCGATGTCCGATGCGGTCGTGACTCTGCCTCCGAAGATCAATGCATCGCGCAACAAGTAATGGCCAACAGAGTCTGGGCCCACTGAAACTTTGCCTCTTTCATCTCTGACGATGGAGCCACCTCCCAAGCCGATAGAGTGCAAAGAAGGCATCGAGTAGTTCACGCGCACGCCTGCGACTGTGACATAAGCGGAGGCTTGCCGGGGCAATCCAGATGGCAATAGTACTCCCACATCGCTGGTGGTACCTCCAATGTCCACCACGATCGCTGAAGACTGAGCAAGATCGTGGCCGGTCAAATATGCAGCGCCGCGCATAGAATTAGTGGCACCAGAGGAGAACGTGCGAATGGGTATCTTTGCGGCCGAGGCAGAGTCGAGTAGTGTGCCATCGTTCTGTGTGAGGAAGAGTGGGCAAGTCAGCTTCAACGCTTTCATTGCCCTCCGGAAGCTCTTGACTGTGCGCCTTGCGTATCGGAGGATGGCCGCATTGAGAATCGCTGCATTCTCGCGCTCCATGAGACCAATGTTCGCACACTCATGGGAAGCGATGACATCTGCGTGCGGCATCTCTTGCAGCACAATGTCTCGCACTCGGTCTTCCTGGCGGAAGTGCTCGTCTATCGGCGAGAACGTGCCGACTACAACCACAGCACTCAAGCCAAGTTTCTTAATTTCTCGACATCTTTCAACGACCTGTTGCTCATCTACCGGCGCCTCTTCAGACCCATCGATATGTAGCCCGCCGTCCACATATCCAACATAGCCTTTGATGATGCTGGTCAAGCCTGGCGGGAATTCTGAGAACGGAGGAACCTCTCTCAAGAAGCTCTTGGAGATGCGGATTATTGCCACCCTGCGCAAACGCCGTGCATCTTGCTCGACAACAGCGTTGATGAAGTGTGTGGTGCCAACAGTCACGCTGACAATTCTCTCCGGAGGCAACTCAGACTCAGTGAGGACATTTCTTACTGCCTTCTCGATTCCAGAAGTGACGTCGGGCGTGGTCGGGGTCTTATGGTGGGCGAGGACGCCTCGGGTCGGGGTATACTGCTGCGATGGATCGATAGCTACCGCGTCGGTGTTCGTGCCTGTGACATGTCAGCTATATTGCGATGCGGTGGAGTGACGGACAGTACCTCCAACGTCGACACCGATGCGAATGCTCTTGCTGTTGCCGCCAACCATCTTGTCAGTAAGTTAGCTCCGTAAGTGCGAGGCAGTGACCGCCAATGCATTAAGAAACCATTGAAGAAGCACGATGCCATACTACCTGAGAGCTTTGTGAGCTCTTTGGCGAGCTGTGCCTACGGGCCCACGGCGCGTCTGCTGTCGGGCGATGGCGCGGCGAGACGAGACAGTCGGCCAGCGTGACGGCCATGTGCTCTCCATGAATACGCATGGGTAGCAGCAGCGGTGCAACCAACCAATGCAACCAGGTCATGGGTTGTTTTGGCAGAGAGGTTGTTGATGAGCAGGAGGGAGTCAAAGAATACGCGCGACATCCTTGCTCGGCAAGCCCAAGCTCCACAACCCTCCTTTGCCCGACTTCACTCTTATCACTCGCCGTCGGCCGACCCCTCTTCGATTCATTGACGAGAACTTCGGCAATACAATGGACTATCACGCTGAGTTTGTGGGATGGCTAAAGTGCCCTAGGCACGCTCGATCCTCGTCCGACATCTGCCTATCGTGGCGACCAGGATAGCTGCTGGCACCACAAGATACTCGCGTGTAGGGCATGCAAGCAAAGGCTCTCATTGATCGATTAGCAGACCAGCCAACTGTTGGTACATCATGATGGCAGCGACGCGCCCTCCCATTGCCTCGAGCTTTGGTCTCTACATTCTCCTTTCAATGACATGCAGTTAAATTTGTGAAGATGGCTTTCAAAGACATCCTCGAATTTTGCAGGCTTCCCTCCAATTCTCGAAGTGTGACCAATGTCTGGATCAATGAGGACATTCGGCCTCTTCCGCCGCATCGCAGAACTTGGACGCCATGGGCATTTGCGAGCTTCTGGGCAATAAATCAGCTCACTCTATCGAACTGGCAACTTGGAGCGTCTTTAGTTTCAGCGGGCCTAGCAGTATGGCAAGCAATCATTGCCACAGTCATTGGCAAAGTCATCATCGCAGCTGTGGCCGTGGGGAATGGCTACGTGGGAGCAGAGTGGCATATCGGCTTTCCCGTGGTCAGTCGCTACATCTGGGGCATGTACGGCCATTACCTCGCCCTAGTCCAGAGGATCATTCTCTCTCTGGTCTGGTTTTCTGTGCAGAGTTGGACCGGAGGCCTTTGTGTTCAGAATATACTCGCAGCGATTTTTCCGAGCTACCAGAATATGACCAACCACTTTCCTGCCTCTGCTGATATGAACACGAAGCAATTCATAGGCTGGATCATTTTCAACTTGTTGATGATTCCAATCCTGTATATCAAGCCCGAGAGAATACAATGGGTCGTACTATGGTTTAACGTCATCACGGCCACGACGCTCATCTCTATGGTTATCTGGATCATGGCGAAAGCAGGAGGTGGCGGACCACTGCTCAATCAACCTGCGGCAGCTCTGAGCGATTCTGAGCTGGGATGGGACATGGTCCATGGCGTCAGTACGGTCATCGGGGGCATAGCAGTTGGTCTCACGAATCAGATGGATTACTCGAGGTTCGCACGCAGGCCTGGTGATCAGGTCATGGGACAGTGGCTCTCCATCATAGTTCTGGGAATCTTCATGCCATCGTTGGGATGCCTGAGTGCATCGGCATCGCAACAGGTCTACGGAGAGGCGATCTGGTAATTTGATATCTCCTGCGTCGCGGCTAATGGTATGCTAACATTGATAGGAACCCTCCAAACCTCATTCAAAAAGTACTGGACACCAGTTACACGCCAGGAGCGCGTGCAGCGGCTTTTTTCGCAGGCTGTGGTCTTGTCATTTGCCAACTTGCCATCAACAGCATCGATAATGCCTTCTCGGCTGGCATGGACATGGCGGGCTTATTCCCGTCGTACATCAACATCAGACGAGGTGCATACCTTGGCTTGGTTCTCAGCATTGCCATGTGCCCATGGAAGTTGCTGAGCGCGGCAAGCACTTTCATCAGCGTACTCAGTGCCTACTCGGTCTTCCTCGGGCCCATGGTCGGCATCATGATTTGCGACTATTGGGTTCTGCGAAAGCGCAGAGTCAAGCTTTCAGACCTCTACCATCCTCGCAAAGATGGGATCTACTTCTTCTGGCATGGTATCAATTGGCGAAGTTTCGTCGCCTGGATTACGGGCTGGTCGTATCTGCTGCCTGGCTTTGCAAACGCGGTCAATCCGAACATCGTGGTGCCGGAAGCGTGCACGAATCTTTATTATCTGGCATATCCACTTGGATTTGTGGTCAGCTTCACCGTCCATTATTGTCTCAACAAGGCCTTCCCGCCAGTCGGGCTTCGAGAGGCAGATGATGTCGACTATTACGGCACGTTCAGCGCAGAGGAAGCTGCGAGATTAGGTGTTGCGCTGCCCGAGACTCTGGATGGTCTAGACGGGCCTTCAGAGTCGAAAGAGGTTATCAAGAATAGCCATGGCACTGTGAAAGAAGTGCATGTTTGAGTTAGTCGCATATTGAAATTTCCAAGATAGTTGCTGGCTTTGCACATACGGAGGTAATGGTTGACCAAACCACCGCCACTCTCTATAGCGCAAGAAATAAACCCGCATTGAAGGCATTAGACGCATAGTCTGAATCGCTGATCGGTCCCACCGCTGTGAGCAAGTAAAGCATCGTGGTTGGAGATGAAAATGGGCCGTGGAAAAAGTTGGAATTCATCAATGTTCGTGCATTGGGCGGTAAGCCTCATATTTTTGATCATACGCTAGCTACTCCTGCGTAGCAACGCCACAAGACCGCCCAACCAGGCAGTCACAGTCTGTCCCAGCAAATGCACAATATCCGCGAAACGCCTAGTAGAAAGTGTTTGGGCGAGTAGCAGCGAAGATCTTCTTGCCGCGCTTCGGTGGTGCACGGTGAGGAAGTGGGAACTTGAGGTTCTTGGTGGTGAGCTGCTTGATGTATGGGCGGCGGATGTCGTCGGTCTTCTCAACCTCGACGACCTTGAGGATCTGTGCGGAGCGTTAGATGCAGTACTGCATGGGATGAGCACATGAAACATACGTGGATGGTCCTGAAGCGGGCACGGTGGCGGGAAGCCATGTCCTGGTAGAGGGACTTGACTGCGTCGACACGAGACATCTCACGGTACTCCTTGTACATGTTGTGTGTGCCGGAACGCGAGTCGTAGCGGATCCAGATACCGAAGTTCTTGACCTTCAGAGGGTGCTTCTCGTGGATCTAGCCCCAAAATTAATACGCGCCCTCCTCACTTGTCCCTGAGTTCTGCCATTTACGCACCTTGTTCAAGCTGACGATCTCACCGTTGGCCTTCTTGATCTTGCGGAGCTTGGCAAGGAAGTACCAGAAACGGGACTTGGCGACGACCTCGTTTGGCGCAAAGATACGCATGCGGTAGAGCTTTGGCGTTGGGTTGGCATCGCTGGGGAGATGGCGGCCAATGACCTGGTACTCCTCCAGGCCCTTGTAGCCGGCGCTTGCAGACTGAACTGTTGGGCAAACAATATCAGCGCTGTCTGACAGCAGAAAAATGTAGATATGTCCAATGCGTCTCGACCATCGTAGCTCGTGCTGTCCACTGGCTTCCACTCATCTGACAAAGCGTGAGGGCGCATTGAGCACCTGTATCACTGCGGATGTCGATGGGAGGAAGCGTTTGGCCCTGTGCGCATGGCGCACTGCAATTCTGCTCAGGTCTTTGCATATTTCCCTCCTCTTTCACCCATTCAAAACTCGGTGCGCGTGCGCGGTTGAGTAGGAGATCGGACGGTGCTTACCCATCTGCACACAGTTAGCATATCATGAAGCGTATTCCGATCGCGCAAGACTCACTGTGACTGTTCCTGTTGGGTTAGTGCTTGTCGACGTGAACCTGCAGCAGAGAAGGAGTTCGAGCTTTTCGCAACTTGTGGGTGGTTTCCATTTCGAGATGCCAAGCCCCGACATGCCGACCGCCGATCGACACTTCGACCTCCAAGCAAGCACATTCCAACGTCGGAAACACCAAACACAACTCACATCGCCTCCCAGGCAGACCGCAGCGATGGTAAACATTGACACGCTCTTCGAGGACTTTGTGCTCGCTCACGAAGATCCCTCAGGCCCCAACGGCTATCTCTTGGCCACATGCATCTCGCCTGAACCGCCCAAGCACGACCAGGGACGACTGTACCACTTTCGCAATGGCATAACTGCTGCAAATGCGCAGACTGACCTGCGATACAAGCTGCAATACAACCCGTCGCTGCATCTGGAAAAGAAGGAGATCAACACATGGATCGACATCTTCGCTGCCTACCACAAGTTCGTGGGTACCTTGCTAGCAGCAGAAGAGCTGCAGAATGTCGGCCAGACGAACGAGGCAGACTGGGCACAGGTTTACGAGGACTGGAAGAAGGTGGTCAACACCATGTATCAGGGATACACCATCGGCGTGCTTGGAGCATGGACAATCCCGTGCCTGTACGTGGCTGTCAAGTATCTGCGGGTGTTCGCCATAAAAGCAGACCAAAAGACTGCCAGTCAACGCGAAAACGGCATGGCTTTTGGTGGCATCCAGGAAGAAGACTCCTTCGACCCGAACAGCGCGAACGACAAGCTAGAAGATGCTGCGCGTCAAATCAATCGCATCTTTGGCCTTTGTGCTGGCGACCGGTAAGTCCTCCTTTCGCATACTCCGTGCTTCCGCTGCAACAGTCCCCGTCACGGCAATTACCAAACAGACGAGACCATATTCCGGCGGAAGCACGAGCACTCTTCCAATGCTGTAGCAACTGCTCATGGTAAGTGTAGCAACCCACTTGAGGACTCGCGCAAGTGGGCACTCTATTTCATTGCCACTGCTCTTTTCAAAACCCACTTCAAACTCAACCACATCTCGTTGTCGAAGAACATTCTGCGAACGCTCAAATCGCAGAGTGACATGCCGCCCCTCTCACAATTCCCCAAAAGTCATCAGGTCTCTTTCATGTACTACTGTGGAGTCATCCACTTTGTTGACGAGGACTATGCTGCAGCTGAGCAGTACCTCTCATCGGCATACAATCTGTGCTACTCGAAATCGGCGAAAAACGTACAGCTCATACTGACCTACCTCATTCCCACGAAACTGCTTACCTCGCACACACTTCCTTCATCGGCCGTGCTGTCACAGTATCCATCGCTAGCGAGGCTATTTCAGCCAATCGCAGAGTCAATACGGAAAGGCGACTTGACTGGATTCAACACGGCATTAGAGAATGGAGAAGAAGAGTTTGTCAAGCGGCGCATATACTTGACTCTGGAGCGCGGGCGAGATGTCATCTTGCGCAACATTTTCCGGAAGGTCTTCCTAGCCGGGGGCTTCGATCCACCAAAAGAGGGTGATGCTGGTCCTCCGCCTCGCAGGTCGAGAGTGTCGACGGACGAGTTTGCTGCCGCACTACAGATGGCAGGAGCAGAAGTGAACAACGGGGACCAAGGCTTCGATTATGATGAGGTCGAATGCTTGATCGCAAATGCGATATACAAGGTATGTTGGCTTTGTCTCATTTTATACAATTTGCTGGCTTCAGGGCTTGTTGCTGCCTGCCACGGAAGGCGCAATTTTGCCACATCTGCCAAGCTTTGCCTGCGATTAGGCACAGAAGATGCGATCCACGCGACCCTTACTGACTATCTGATTCAGAACCTCATGAAAGGATACATCGCCCGGGAACGACGCATGGTAGTCCTGAACAAGAACGGTGCCTTTCCGGGAACCGGCGTCTGATAGCGTCCTTACCGCACTTCGGCTAGATGTATCCTACACACAAAGGGCATGACCATCGCCAGCCACCTTCGGGTACCATAGCGATAAAGTGAAGGCAACGCCTGTACCATTCCACTCCCGCTTGTTCTCAAGTCGAGCAACGTGGGAGCAATCAGCTTCCGGCCCACACCTCCTTCGGCACTGAGCACACTATCACGCCATGCATCCGAGGCTTCGCTTGCATGCATCCTTCAAGCATGAGTCACTGCGACTACCACACCTTTTGCCCATCCGCTTCGAGATCATCGGCAAGGATCGGGGAATATGTTTGAGGAACATGTGGCAAGGCTAGCTTTAACGTAACTACACGTATCACGTATATTCGTGGCTTGCACACTGCGCAGTTGACAAAAACTTCAGAGTATGCGAGCGATATATCAAAGTGGCGCATTCCTCACTTCCTCACTTCCAACAGAATTTGGTGAGACTGCTCAGAAAGCGGTGACAATGGTTTGATCGAGGATACAGGCTTAATGACCATGGTCCTGATATTCCAATCTGTTGGTCTAATCATCTAGAAGTACAATTGATCGCCCGGCGATCTATATTCCGCGAGTATCAGCATCATTAACTTGCTGCGTTGCCCTTAGTTTTCCCTTTCCCCAAGATCTGACAATCTGTTGTCGAAAAGTAGTGGTTACATTCTTGGTGTCCTTCCCAACCCCGCTCCTCTCAAACGAGTCGTCAAGAAGACATAGTAGTACAGAAATCCTTCGTGTTCGGTGCAGTTCCTTTCATATTTGTGTCATATTTTCGAAGTCGGTTTGCCCAAACGCCGTGATGATGCTGAAAATGATAATTATGCTTGCAGAATAGTTGAATGCAGAAGGGTATCAATGATGTGGCGAGTCGTGATGCTGAATAGTGGGCCAGACCGATTGACCGCCCGGATGATAAGGAGATGCGTAACGAGATAGAGTTGTGAGTCATCAGGCTTGTTGTTAAGGTCAGATGAGCAGCGCACGAGGGAAGTCGCGGGAGCGGCACGCTTTGGTCTAGGTGCGTGGCGAGCGTGCGCTGGAGGCAATGTCGTCGAGGTGGTTCACTGCGGGACGTTAGCAGTCGTGGCTAGAGACTTTGAGTTGATTGACTTACCCATGGCTACGAACAAGTCGAAAAAAAGTGGCGAACCACCTGCTTCCATCTCCATTTGCATAGTCCCGCTACGCTTGAACGTGCTGCGACTCCGGATGATGAGTGCGAGGTAATGTGCTCGAAGCTTCGAATCGGACGCCGGCGTGTTGGCGTAGGCGTAGCGAGCTGACGACAAGATTGTGCCGCATTGCACTCCAGATTGCAGTCCTTGCTTCTTTAATGCCAGTCGTTGAAGGTCAGGCAGGCCATAGCGAGCTGCTGAGCACTGTGAGATGTTAGTACGGTCATGAAGAATCACAAGACGATGAGAGGCTTACATAGATGACAGTGTCTTTGAGTACGACATGATTGTCAGGTGTACGGACTGTGCTCTCTGTCATTCCATTCGCTGCATCTCCATCATCGAGAAACCAGCTCTGATGCTTCTTGTCGTACTCGAGCTTGGGTGTGTAGTCGCCTTTGTACAAGTACTCTAGTATTGCTGAAAACACCTCGGGGAGTTCGCCGGGTATGTCGATACGCTTGCCGTTTGATTCGAAGAACTGTTTGCGAATCTGTTGCGCGAAGGCAGGGGACTTGGACAGGACGTCCTCGTGAGCAGCAAATAGTCTCTGTTCAGACCCGATGGCGATGGTGACGATGGCGGAGTTGAGATTTCTGCACAGTGTAAGCCAAGAACAGATTGTCTGTAGAGAATGACCTACGGCGATGTGGGAGAACTGGCACTTCTCGGCGACGATTGTGCAGACGGCTGCTGTATGACTGGTTGTATTGTGCTGATGCGTTTGGATGTGCCATATTCCTTGAACGACTTTTGCCTCTTACTACTCATCGATTTCCCAGCTCGATGCGAAAAGCTGTCCCTGTACGACTT
>JAASLG010000891.1:0-10401 GCA_013365235.1 Cercospora sesami
ATGCCAGTCGGTTTGGAGAGTCTCGTACCGCCTCAATGATGCTTGCGATGTGTTGCTCGGCATTGAACTTTGTAGCAATCTCCTGATAGGAAGAACCTCTCTTCCGCATGCCTTTCATCAAATTCTTCTCATGCTGAGAAAAGGAGCGTGCGTTGCTGGAATCATTCGAAGCCAAGCCGATAGACACTCCGTTACTGGTATAGTTGCTTGCGCCAGGGCCAGTCACCTGGGCCGCGTTCGAACCAGAGGCACTGAGTACGATGTTACTACATGCCCTTCTACGAGCTATATCCGAGACCCACTCACTCTGCTCCGCTTGGATCTCCTGCCTCCAGTCTCTGCAGCGCTGCAGCTACCTTCGCCGCCCTCACCACATTGGCCTCTACCAGGGCCCTGTTTGCCTCGACGCTCTTGCTACCAGTGATCTTTTTGATCTTGTCCAAGATGTAGGGGGTGATTGCAGCACCCTTGGCTCCAGCGGCCGAAGCATCCTGTAAAGCTTGATGGATGGCATCTTCCATCTGTTGAAATGGAACCGAATACTGCTCCGGGATGGGATTCGCGAAGTGCATACCAGATTGCAGGCCTAGTGATTGCTGCGCCAATATGATTCGTGCAGCATCTTCCTCAGTCTGCAGCACTTGTGGCGACTTCACGCCAGAGTCGCGAGTGTAGAATGCCGGGAAGTTGACCTGCCCAGCCCGACCATCCGCGAAGGTCGCAACTGCAACGCCTTGTGTTTCAAGGTACTCTAACGTCTTTGGGATGTCAAGAAACGACTTGCAACCAGAACTTATGACGGCAACGGGAGTCCTGCCAAGCTCTGTCAAGTCGGCAGAGACATCCATGGTCTGCTCAGCACCTCTGTGCACGCCACCAAGACCTCCGGTACCGAAGATTCTGATGCCAGCCATATGCGCAAGGATCATGGTCCCAGAGACAGTCGTGCCTCCATTCAATGCTTTGCCCTCAGCATCTTTGAGGCCGAGTACAAAGCCAAAGTCGCGTCTCGAGATCTTGGCTGCTGGAGCGGACACAAGTCGCACAAGTTCGTCTGCTCCGAGACCTACTCTGGCCACGCCCTCGAGGATACCAATGGTAGCTGGAACGCCGCCATTGAGTCTCACGAGTGATTCCAGTTTTGACGCGAGAGCAAGATTGTCTGGATACGGGAAGCCATGGGTGTAGATCGTGCTTTCCAATGCCACGACTGGCTTCTTCTCGGCAATTGCTTGCTGGACTTCTTCAGATACGCGGAAGTACTTGCTGTTGGTTGACAGGTGTCGGCGCGAGGTAGTTTGAATACTCTGACTTCTGGCTGGCCAAAGGCCATTGCGGCAGGCTCTACAGATCCATGATGTAAACATTGTTGAGTTGGAGGCTTCTTAGAAGACTGAATACTGGGAAGGTGAAAGGTCAACACCAAATACTTGCCATATCAGCCTGACTATTAGTACTGTACGCGTGCAATTGTCGGAGTTGGTGAAAGTGGACACCGCTGAGTGGAAGATAACGCGGAATCACACATCGGAGTGAAAGTGGAGCAGGCAAAGACGAATGCCAAGACTTTCAGCTGGTCAGGACAGGACAGCTAGCTTGACTATTCTATGGGGAGGAAGTGACGGGCGACGACGATCGATCAATGCCACCCACCACAACATCACCACGATGAGGTTATTACAATGGGCCGCATTCGGCCTGGCCAGCGTCGTCGCCGCTGATTCAAATCTGACATACGAGTCTCGCAACATCCTGTCCTCGACATTCGCGCCGCCGAAGCACTTCCGCAACGTGAACCTCGTGCGGAATATCAACCTGGAGAAGAGCTACCCGCGCGAGACCATCAACGTGGTCATCGAGAACATCGATGCTAAGGCTCAATCGGAGTACTTCTTGCCTGTCGAACAAGGCTTGTTGGGTCGAGTAGGAGGATTGGAAGTCAAGGACAAGAAGGATGCCGCCAACACCGGCTTCGCTGTCGAAGTAGTGGGCATTGACCCCTCGAGGTATGCCATTGAGCAACGAAGGAGCTGTGGATGAGTTACTGACCATCTACCAGCACGACTGAATACTACAAAATCACATTGCCCAAAGCGCTCCAGCCCAATGAGCAACAGACACTGTCCATCACTTATTTCGTCCTCGCCGCCCTCGAGCCTCTCCCGGCCCAGATCGAGCAGAACGACAAGCAGTATGTGCTGCACAAGTTCTCCGCCTACGCACCGAGCGCATACACGACCCTCAAGCAGAAGACGAAGCTCAAGCTCCCGACCACCGACGTGCCTGATGCCGTTACATTGCCAGCTTCATTGAATGCGGATGGCAAGGAGGACCCTCAAAAGCAAGGCTCGAGCTTCACATACGGGCCATACGATGAGCGCGAGGCAGGTGCGACGCAGGAAGTCAGCGTGCGCTACGAGTTCACCAAGCCATTGACCCATGGTCTGTCTTTGGAAAGAGATATCGAGGTCAGCCACTGGGGCGGCAACATTGCTACGGAGGAGCGATACGTTTTGACCAACCGCGCTGCCACGCTCAAGAAGAACTTCGATCGTGTCAAGTTCGCTCAGCAGAACTACTACAACCCACCATCGAGCGCCTTGAAGGAGCTCAAGTTCCCTCTTCTCGTGGGAAGTGCCGACCCATACTACACAGACGACATTGGAAATGTTTCGACATCTCGATGGAGATCAAACCCCAAGGAGGCGAATCTGGAGCTCAAGCCTCGATACCCGCTCTTTGGTGGCTGGCAGTACAAGTTCCGTGTCGGCTGGAACAACCAGATCAAGAAATTCTTGAGGACCTCTGGCGACCGCTACGTGTTGAAGGTGCCTTTCCTTGAAGGCCCCAAGCAACAGGAGGGTGTGGAGTATGAGCGTGTTGTGACGCGCGTCATTCTGCCTGAAGGTGCTACGTAAGTGCATACTCCGGCTATGCAAACTAAGCGCGAAACTAATGATACCACAGCAATGTCCAATTCGAGACAACCGTTCCTCTCATTTCAAACACAACAGGCCTCCACAGGACATTCATGGACACGATCGGCCGCACAGAGCTCACGCTCACCGCAATTAACCTCGTTGACGAGTTCCGAGACCGTGATCTCCTCGTCTCGTACGACTATACCACTTCCGCCATGCTGCGCAAGCCATTGGTCATTTTCGCTGGCCTGGTTGCCACGTTTGTTGCGGTCTACGTTGTCGCCACTTTGGACGTCAGCATCGGGAAGAAGCAGAAGTCGAGCTAGATTGCAGCTGACATATAGACAAAATGTATTATTTTAGCGACATCACTGGTATCAGGCGCACATCGCCGCTCCGCATCGAACTGCGTGGGATTGCGGGAACGACGCCGGTGGTATATCATCTTGATGGCTTGTGAGGTTCCTAGGCAGCCTGGACGTGGTGTCTTGAGCAATCGGTCGATTGGAGCACCATGATATGCCATCAGCAAACGATGACATTGAAGGTGCAAGGTCTGGCTGTCTTGATCTTGTGCACTGACTAATCCCGCAGATCTGCATGCTGTAATCTAGCAGCAGCACCCTTGCGATAATAGACATCGCAGGCGGTCAAACTACAGTATGCTATGAAGGCTGGGCCGGCCAATGAGCTCTGGCATTGACCTATCGCTGCACCGAACCGAGATTGCCGTTTTGGGTTCGTTTGCAAAGCAGCCATGAATGCTCATTCCCGAGCTTCCAGATCTCTGCGTTCGGTAGAAACACATCCGCGACATCATGGCCGCAGGCAACCAACTTCTGCTCTGACAGAACGACACGGTCAGGATCTTGCGTTCGATTTTCTGCTGCACGTGGCGGAAATTGCAGATTGGAGTCGTTTGCTGTTGCGGAACTCCTTGCTGAGAAGGCTTCGACGCAGAGTGTCATAACTGTCAAACCACATTGCGGCTGCTGTCACGAACTGCTTCAATTACATGCGGACACCTGCATGGGAGCGACATTGGTGCCCTTTTCTGGTTATAGGCAGCGATCCCAGTACTTCTGGAGGAACTGTTTGCGTTACGGAAAGCAGCAGCAGCGCCTATCTATGAGACAGTACCAAGCGATGGAATTTCTGGCATCATCAATCGCCAATGGAGAGCCTTGCCGCAAGCCACACCTCAAAGTAAGGCCTCAAAGTCGTTTACAAGACCAACAGACTAACCTTGCACATCCTGAGAAGCGAATTTGCTGGTCTTGCTTCTGTTGCGGCAAGCAGCAGAATTGCCCAGCCTCGTTGCAGCTATAGACATATGAGGTCACGCCGATTACTCAGGAGTATGAGCCGGCTGTCTTTGCGGCTTTGCTGCAGAGGAGTATTTAAACACACACTTGCTCTCCTCAGGACTGACCTTCTTTACCATTCAAAATCTAGCTTTCACATCACTGCTCAGCTTACATCCCACGCCATTCCAACTCACCTCCACCTTTGACGACCACCCAAGCACAATGCCAATGCCACTTCACGACGACTTCTCTGGCGGCGGTTGGCTCACCAACCCAGCACAAGTCGTAACTAGACCACGGATCGAAGCTTCCGAGGTCATTGCAACTCTCTCCCACTGGTTGTCTCATGGCACGAAGCCAGATGACAAGACGCTTGCGCTTGCGTGGTACCAGGATGAGAAACAGGAGCAAGCAGTCAAGCAGCTCTTCAAGTGGCTGGGTTGCGCTGCGGTGGTAGCCGGCAGCCCTGATGGAGAGGTGACTGAAGAAGATTTCGTTCACTTGATCAAGTTTGCTCTACTCGGGGCTGGCTTCTTCATCATGCGTGTAGAATTTCACGAGAAGAACATACGAGAACGCTACATGTCCATTACGCGGTGAGTATATCCTTTGCAAGTGTCAGGCCGTATCTCTAATCTTGCAAATAGAGACCATTCTACGGACCGTTCTGCGGACACCGACGCCGAGACCAAGAACAAGAACCATCGCAAGCAGCAACACGCAGTCGCTTCCTTGGCGAGGGACAGATTCAATTCGCTGATTGATCGAACGGCTACCTACGATTCAGAGCTCGCAAATCTGTCCAAGTACGAAGAAGTCCAGGACAAGCTTGCTGCCAGCCTCTTCAAAGACACACAGAATTGTCTTGAGGATCTCGAAAAGTTGTTGGGACCGGAGAGAGCGGCTTTGCGGAGATCTTTCATGCTGGCGGAACAGGACACTGCACCTGGCGGACATCGTGCGACTTCTCAGCTTCTATTGGGCCATGTGTGGAGAAGTCTGCGGCAGAGAGCAAGGTCAAGTCCTCGCCAGAGGTTCAGCGTGTGCAGCAGGCTCCTGTGGTCGCCGACGCGAAGGCGAAGTCCAAGTCGAAAGGACTGAGCAATGGGAAAGGACTTATGATGGTGTTGTTGGTGGTTGCCGTTCTGGTTTTCATGGCCTGAGTCGCACACTGGACAAGCTTCTTATTTGATGCGGAGAAAGCGCTTATTGTATTTGGGATCTGTGGATGGAATGGGTAACCTTTGTTTGAGGCATACACTTCACCTTTACATGGGTCTCTCTCGCGGTAGGGGTCCACAGGCCATTCACAAGATTCTGCAGCGGTCTCAAAGGACGCTATGATTGATCTTTGGCGGTGCTGGATATGTGGAGGGGAACAGGTGTTGGGATCGAAACAGCTTGAGCTGAGAGTGGGAGTGGAAGGGCAGTAGGTACAGACATTGACCTTCCGCAGGGTAGTCCAGTGGCAAAAAGACCGCAGGTAGGCACTACCAGAAAGCTTTAGCTCATAGAGACTGTTACACATCACTCGGGTTAAGTTCCAGCATCGGTCACTGCCCACCATGTCATAAACCTGTTCACGCAAGGACTAATGCCAGCTCAGCGCTGTTGCAGGAACCCGCCAGTGAAGTAGTGGTGATAGTGATGAAGCCAGTAGCTGCTTTAGAAGACCCGCTTGTCAAACCCCACGGCCCCTTCACCGACGGGAGTCTGCATAGAAGTCATTTCAATGGCATTTCTCGGCCTTAGCAGTGGATCTGGTCGTTCTGGACAACTCTTTCGCGACACGAAAAGCAGCATAATCGTTCAACTTGGATGGCATCAGGAAGCGGTCAATACACTAGCAGCATCAAGGTGGAACTCCGGCGTGGGATGACCTTCTACATCCTGGCAAGCACCTTGCTTCTATCGCTGCAAGAAGCAGTATGGTCTGGCTATCGTGAAGTATGAGATATCATCATATTACAATGGACCACGAGGAATGGCAATTGGCTGCACTATGCTCGTCGCGGTAAGGTATATACACAGGCACGCCCTTCACTCGAACGCAACATTTCTTTTTCTACAACATTCAGCATTCCTGTGTGCGCTAAACTGCAACACTCCTCCATCCACAATCACAGGTCTGTCCAACTGAAACGCGGTCCCTCTGTTTCTGAACACCACAACGACAGTGGCATAATGCCGGTGGCAATCCCCGCGACTTTCTCCAGCGAATACTTCGCTCCAACACTCTACCTACTACCAGTACCCACTGGAATCTCGGAAGGCGAATGCATCTGCGTATTCTCTGACCGAATCTTCCAAGGCCATACACCGCACTACCGACGACTGGCGAATTCATGGTACAGATCTGATTGTAAGCCCCTTGAGCAGAGTATCAGGGTGCTTTTCGATTGGGTCTTTTTAGTCGCCAGGGCTGCAGGTATCTCAGGTGGACAAATGGATTACAAGTTCTACAAGTTTCTGATGAAGCTGGCCGTATACGGAGCAGCATTCCGCCCTCGTCAGGTGGAGATGGTCGGAGCGTGCATTGATAAACTGTTCGTGGACGCGTAAGTTTCCTTCCTCCCATGAATCACACGGATATCACTCTAATCTCATAAGCAGGAACGATAGGCTGGCGCTTCCTGGTCCGGAGGTCTTTCCGGAACACCTTACAGCTGCAGCAGTCCTTGGCCCACTACTCAGGGGTACAGCAGCCTCGACCATTCTGGCGGCGATTGTCAAAGAGAAGCAAGAACATGAATAGGTTGCTTGCGTTTGCATCAAGGGGACGGGAAGGGGGCTCAAGAGTGAGCAAGAGCACAAATACTGGGGAACACGCGCTGTGGGTTTTGGTGTTGTCAAATCTGTCGCTACAGCGCTCCTCTCAACTATGAAATTTGCAGCATTTATTAGCTACAGCTCTTGTGTGGCAAAGGTGGAGTCAAAATAAGAGACCATTTTACGCTCAGCCGAAACTCTCTCATCGCTCTTTTAGACTATCCCTGCATGGCAGTATCAACAGCGATGGGCAGGGACATCAGTGATAGCTCCGAGAATGCTGACGTGTGGGAAGTAGTGACATAGCTGCTTGCATCCTCTGTCCTGACTTTCTTGATACTGCTCCCAGTGTCTCCTGAACTTTCCTCACCGCCGTGTTGTGCTCCGGGCCAACAGGCTGCATTGATAATCGGGAACTCTTCGAGACTGGTCAAAGCGATTCGTTATCAGCTGCCTCCTGAGCTTCAAGCGTAGCAAGCCGACGAGCGATTCGCTCAGCCTCAGCCTCATTTGCCATTAATTTCTGCTCAATCTCCTGGTCGGAGAGTTTGATCAGGTCAGGCTCCAGCTGCGATGCGCTCTGCTGCATCGGCTTTCTCATCGCTTTTGGCCCGGTTGGCGCACCAGGTACTGGGGCTCTTGGAGCAGTCTTGGGTGCTGGTGGCAAGTAGTGTGCTGGCCGCTTGCTCAACGAGCGTGGTCCAGTTGGAACTCCAGCAAATGTTGCTGCAGGGTTGGATGCTCGCTGTGCGTCTCGAATACCGGGCTGCTCATTCTTCATTGCAAGAGTTTGCGCCGTTGGCTTGGTCGGCTCCTTCGCTGGCTGAGCACCAGGCTTGCTGTTGCTTGGTCCGTTCATGTTGGAATTTTCGACGTGACAGCCTGTATCGCTGACCTGATCCCTTCGACTTGGTGCTTGGACGATATTTGTGGGAGTGCCTTGGGGTAGGGCTTCGAGTCGATTATGAACAAAGAATCGTATACACCGGCAACTATCTCATATGGTGTCAGCGGCATGTCTCGAGTCTCAGATTCAGCAAACGAACCTGTATGACAGTGCAGACCGCGAGACACTAGGTCCCAGTTGGAAGCGCTAACTCCAAGGCTTGCGAATCGGCGACCACCCTCGAGTCCTGGAACTTGGTAATAGGGAGCGGATGTGTGGTCAGGAGGTACGCAAGTACGAGCCCTGTTGTGGCGAAGACTATTGATTGAGGTTCGTACGTTCTTTCGTTCGTTCTGCGCTTTTCGATGAGATGGTAGAAGAAGTGAAAGTTGGAACCGCTCGATTGGCAGACAAAATCTGATGCTCTGTACATTCACCCACGAGGTGAGGTGAATGAGCGTGACGTCGGGTGGCTTGCTGCTACTGCACATGCAGCAGCATATGCCGTGAGAATAGCATCGAACCAGAGTTGGGCTTCGTAGCTGAAGCCCAAGTTCTGGAGAACCGCAATCCGGCGAGAGGCAGTGGATGACAGGTCTCGCGTCGAAGGGCCTGGAGCCAAGTAATAGCTGAAGACCCGGGCGATTACATTCTTCTCGGATATGACAAAGCGGCATGTAGTAGTAGCCACTTCCCATGGACGTAGTGTTGCTCGAGCTTTGTTCGGGATTATATCGTTCCAATCATAGAATATTGTCAGTACGCAGCTGTTTTGCGTGTATTGCTTGCTAGAACTGGGGTTCACATCAGCAGCAGTGCATGATTTACAGTAGTGGAGCAAACCGGTTGCCCAACCACAAGCATTGTGTTGTGCAAACCTGTTGTCTTTTGCCTGTCTACCGGTCATGTACAGGTGCAGGTCAGGCGAGAGGCGTTCTTTCTCAGGCATATCGCAGTGACGTATTTTCCTTCCACGGCCAAGCTAAGTAGCTGAGATCTCTCATATCTGCTGGAGAAAGATGTGTTAGTGTTCTCATCTCCAATGTGTCTTTGCGGCATGATTTAGCTTCGGAAGTAGGCTCGGTGGCAGAGACCTCCTCATTTGTTCGGAGAAAGACACCCGTACCACCGCTTCTCCAATGGCCCTCCGCGGCAATAATTTGTCTGGAGCCAAGCACAGTATTAGAGACCTTCCGGTCCTTTCAGAGAAACAGCTGCCTTCTGTACTGTTTTACCAAATTTTGCCTAATCATCCTCTTCATCCCCATCGTCCCTCGCCGTCTTCGCCATCAGTCTCTCGTCTCTAAGGGCCTCAACAGCATATTCGATACCTTGCCTGATCACTTTCCTTTCCTTCGAGTTGAAAGGAGCTTTACTTTCTGGAACAACATTTTCTAGGAACCAGTCCAATCCCTTCACCATATCCGGTACAGCATGGGCTCTGCCAAAGCATTCCTCAGTTTGCTTCCCAAACGCCTCCTTTCCGTGTTTCTTGCGCAAGAGCACCAGCAGCGTGGCGAGCATGACTTCCGCGAACACCTTCGCTTTTACAGAGAGCGTCATAAACGGAAGGGGTTTTAGAAGTGTGATCCGCAGGTGGCCCTCGGACACCATGGTAGCATAGAGTTTCGCGATGTTGTAAACGCTCTTTATCTCCAATTCTCCTTCTCCCGAGTCTTCATCGTCGTCGTCAGCGTCAATGCGTCGGTAGACATCGTACAGCGCGAATTGCCATGCTTTAGCCATCTTGTGGCCATAGCAGAAATGCAGCCCGACCAGTGTATAGAAGTGATTGTAAATTGGCTCTGCTGCTGCGAAGTGAAGCACCACACGAGGAATTTCGAGTTGCTGCTTGTTCTTTAGATTGAGCTTCTGGATCCGTAATTGGGCATGGGTTGGGTCCACAGCGCCAATGATCGAGACGAAAATAGCGCGACGGACGTCGGTGTTCATGCCCTGTGCCTTGGCAAGTGCGTAGAAATCGACCTCTTCCGGATCAGAGTCTGCCGCTGTACCGTGCTCTCTGGCAGCTGGGGCAGTCGCGATAATGGGTTGCTCAGATGTACCATTGACCATCTTCGCAGGATCTCTCCAGGAAGCACCCACTAGCCACCATTTGCCTTTCTTTTCGGAGTCTCGTATATCGGCGAGACTGATTCGGAGAGGCTCGGTCGTCTTCGTGCTCTTAATCTGGCCCAACGTCTTCTTCATGCGAGTGGTGTGTTCGATGCTGCTCACTGAGCCAGCACCCCCAGCCTTGGTGCGGTTGTTCTTGAGATTGTGTATCGTCTCAATCATGAACTTTGTCCTTACGCTCACTTTTTCTGCGCCACCAGCTGCAGTTATAGCGCGTTGAAGGAGTAACACAATATCTTTCAGCGAGGAGGGATCGTCTTGTCGCAGCTGCTGTCCGGAAATGCGAATAACTCGCAATAATAGCTCAGTATTTGCCTCCGAGAAGTTGTCGAGAAGCATTCGAATATAGTCGAAGATGACTTCACAGCCAAGCGTTTGCAGC
>JAASLG010000892.1:0-10609 GCA_013365235.1 Cercospora sesami
CTGGTTGTTCGACGCCGATTGCGGGAATTGTGTCTGAGCGACCAGAAGGTCCGCCTGAGTGATGTCCGCTGTGCTAATATAGTTCCGTAGAAGGAGCACAGTCACCGCGGCTTGTGTATCCTCATCCTTGCGGATGACTGCTGATCGAAGAGCTGCCAGAAGGGTCGGTCGGAGCTCGATCACCTTTGCTTGCTTTGAAGGAGGCTTTGGATTGAGCTCCTCGAAGAATAACGAGTAGTAGTGGTATGCCTTTGCGCCGATCTGATCGAGACTTCGGCGGTTCCACTCCCGAATCTTATCGACGAAGTTGTCACTGAAGTCCGCGCCTTTTTGGAACTCGCCGTTGTCATACAGGTACACCTGTGGCTGTCAGCATGATCTTCCTCACGATTCTCGTCCACGACTCACCTGCACCAAGACGCCTAGGTACGCCCACACCTCTTGATGTACGTGCTGTTCTGTCGCCTCCTTCTCTTTCCCGGACGATCCATTCTGCGCAACTTGCACATTCTTGGGGAGTAGCTCCTCCAATATTTGACGCGGCCTCGATGGCTTGGGGTATGCGGTTCGGATGCCCAGCACGATGGCCTCAGCGAAGTTGGGTGATTTGCGAAGGGTCGATATGCTTCGAAGCGCTCGTAGTGTGAATCGTGAATCGAAGGTCTCGACGGCCTGGTTGATGAACTTGAGGTTGTTCTGAATGACTATCGGAAGTGATGTGTTAGCATGTGCTATCGCGGTGGAAGGCAGCCGATGGCGACGTACTGCGCTCTGGCGTGAGGTCTGGCGCTAGGCCGGTACTCTCCTGCTGCTTCTCGCCGTTGACGGCATCGACTTCCATCTTGTCCGCCATCGTTGCAAGGTCGGGTGGCGGTGTTGTGGGCGGCGTGGATGGCGAGGTCGAGTGTCGTGTGTTTGATGCAGTGATGGCGATCGGCTTCCTCAGCAGCAGCAACGCAACGCAAGCTCCAGCGAGGTCCGTGCGTGTTTGCGACTTTGCGTCACGTTTGAGGCGCGTCTTCCACAACTCAACTTCCGAACTTCACCTCTGTCGCTTGGCCAGGACACCGGACAATTCTCTGTGGACGCGTAGAAGAACTCGAGCAAGGTCCTACTCACCATGGCGGCTCTTCTCAACTCCCATTTGGAGCAAATTTCATTATGCGCCACTTCCATAGCAGAACTTCCCTTTCCTGGACCCAAGATGTTCACCAATGCGTTACTTTCTCAGCACGACATTACATCTTTGATCCGAGATACAGAGCAACACGAGCGAGCGCTGTTTCATCTGGCTCCGCCACCTCTTCCAGGTGCACCGGGCAACAATGACTCGAACAGCACCTCGAATCCGACCCCGGCTGCGACTGCAAAGGCACCCAAGCGTCGAGCTACTGTCTATGGCCAAAGGCAGCCCAAAAGCAGGGCCGTTGCTGCTGTGTTAGGCGGTGATCTGTACAATCGTACACGCCAAGAGTCCGCGGCTGCTCGAATCAAAGGCGAGATGGATGTCGAAGTCCTCCTTGAGGGTGCAGAGAGATTATTGGCAGTCTACAACATTCCTGGAACCGCAGACAAGATCTCCCAATTACGCAGTCGGCATCGACAATTGACTGCCAACATCAAGCACTATGAAGCGAAAGTCAATCAACAAACTGAAGATCTCGCGCGCATGAATCGACTACCCGTGTCGGATGATGACGAGGACCTGATACCATACGAGGACGAAGACAGGACGATTACCGGTCCTTTGATCACGAAGGAGGACTTGGAGAAGGAAGAAGCCGAGATTAGAGAACTCGAGAAGAAGAAGCAGACGCTGAGTGAGCGAGTCAACGACATGGAAAAGGATCTGGGTGGCTTGATGCGATGAGAGCGTGTTTGCCCGTCAACAATCCCACGACCACTGATATTGAACTGTCCATGAAACGGACGAAGTTGTGCACCCGGAAGCTAGCACGGCAAGACACGTCCTCGGCATTCGTGAAGGAGCGTGCCATGCGCAATTTCTGCGACCAGAAACATTCGAGAAGCGATAGTTCCGATCAACAGGAATGACTAAGTATGAGGTCTTGGGCATGGAGGCTAGCAATGAACATTTTGGAGCAACTTAAAGACCCATCGCCCAAATTTGGCCGACGGTCGACAGTGGCACCACGATTGAATGCACGTCACGCAAGCTGTGCGCTCAATGGGAAGAGATCGCAGCGAATAGCAGGTTGTAGGCCGCACTGCGGAGGCGCTGATGCGGAGTACAGCAGCTATTCATGCAGGGCAGCTGAGAGCTCACATCCTTCATAGGCGCGCGGGCGCGTGTTACCTGAAGAAGAGAGGGGTGAATGTGACAAGACTCTGATTGATCGACGTAGGTTCCATTGCACCGGGCAAGGTATTAAATTACCGGAGGAAACGCAACCTGCTCCGTGGTACAGATTGCGATAATCGAATCCAGACCCGTTGTCTTAAGCCAACAACGATAAAATGCCAGGAACAACGAACGGGGCGAATGGCCACTCCGGCTCGGCACTTTGCAACATTGATGACTTCCTCTCGCAAGAGTTCGACTACTGCATCGTAGGAGGCGGGACGGCTGGTCTTTGCGTAGCCGCAAGACTTTCGGAGAACCCTGATGTCAAAGTCGGAGTGATTGAAGCTGGCAAGGACTTGATGGACGATCCACAGGTGTATACTCCAGGTCTATATCCAACTATGATCGGGCGAGAGAAGTACGATTGGTGCTTCCAGTCAGAGCCAGTGCCAACAGCTGGCAACAAGACATACTCAATGCCTCGCGGCAGGTTGCTTGGCGGCTCCTCTGGCATCAACTATCTTATGTATGTTCGTGGAAGCCGAAAAGACTATGACGGATGGGCATCGCTGGGTAACAAGGGCTGGGGATGGGACGACATGATTCCATATTTCAAGAAACATCAGACTCTTGACCCAAGCGAGAAAGAGCCGCCTAGTGCTCAATTTATGCCTGCGGCAGCTAAGGAGAAATACCATGGTAGCGATGGGCCTATTCATACTTCTTTCAACGACTACTATGAACCGTTTGAGTACGACTTTTGCGAGGCGGCATACGAGGTCGGCGGCAATAAGCGTACTTTGCACGATGCTTGGTCGGGCGACCACTATGGCTTCTACTCCAGCTTGGCTGCTGTCAACAGAACTGACGATCCAGGAAGGAGGAGCTATGCAGCGACTGGCTACCTCCGTCCAAATGCCCATCGCTCTAATCTCAAGGTCCTCACAGAGGCACTGGCTACCAAGATTCTCCTCGACGGAGACAAGGCTGTTGGCGTGGAGTTCAGTCACGGTGGGAAGCTGTTTCAAGTCAAAGTGTCGAAGGAAGTCATCCTCTCCGGCGGAGTGATCAATAGCCCGCAGCTTCTCGAACTTTCTGGTATCGGTGACCCAGAGGTACTCGCCGCTGCTGGAGTAGAATGCAAGATCAAGAACGAGAATGTCGGGAAGCACTTCGAAGACCACGTCTTGGGAGGTATGATATATGATTTGAAACCAGGTATCAACTCGCTCGACGCTATGCACGGGGAAGAATATTCGGCAGCCATGCAAGAAATGTACCGTAAGACGAACAATGGCCCACTTGGTTCACCAGGAATGCTGATGGGCTTCGTGTCGTACGCTTCATTGGTGGATAAGGACACTCTGGACGAGACAATCAGCGAGATCAGGGAGAATTCACTGGCCAAGACGGACTGGGAGAAGAGACAAGAGGATGTCATTGTCAAGCAACTTTCCGATCCGACTTTTGCGAACATTCAGACTTTCTGTATTGGTTGCCAGCTGGATGTCAGTCGTGGCGACGATCAGACTGGTTTCTTCGCTCCTCCGTAAGTAAAGCGATATGCTCTATGAGTGCACATGCTAACATCTATGTAGACCAAAAGGGAAGCAACGTGTTTCCATGCTCGTCTGCCTCGAACATCCCTTGTCGCGCGGAACAGTCCACATTACCTCCTCCGACCCCACAGCCCACCCACGCATCGATCCAGGCTACTTCCGCAACCCAGCCGACGCCAAGATCCTCGCCGAAGGCATCAAATGGATGGACAAAGTCGTGCAACAACCTGTTCTCGCCAAATCCCTTGGCGATAGAGTTTTGCCGCCGAAAGATATGGATATCTCCAGCCAAGAGGCGAGGGAAGAATATGTAAGGAACAACATCTCGACGCAGTATCATTTGATCGGAACGTGTTCAATGGGACAGGTTGTCGACGATACGTTGAAGGTCATGGGCGTAAAGGGGCTGAGAGTGGTGGATGCGAGTGTTTTCCCGGGGCATGTGAGTGGAAATATTATGAGCACGACTTATGCTGTTGCTGAGAAGGGAGCGGATTTGATTAAGGCAGATGATGGGAGGTATTGATGGTGCGCTGTCGTATGAAGCCATATGCAAGCAAGTGCATGTATTAGTACCTCAGAAGTCGAGCTGAATAGGGTATTGAAGTGAAATTGCTTCTCAGTGGTTTCGACTGTACATGCCATTCATTGTTGATCCTGAAGGATGAAGGATCGTGCCAAGACTTGGTCTCATGCACAGCCAACGTCACAGCCTCGCTGCTGCGTCGTCTACCTTCACTATTGTCCACGAGCAGGCACAACATGAAAGGTGCAACTCCACATGCCATCTTCTCTGCACGCAAGACTTCGATAACGCATACCGATGCTGATGGAAGCTCTCACTCGCGACGATGGAAGCTGCGCCGCCTAGCTACGAACATGCCACCTTAGTCGATCTCTGGGACATCATAGCCCGCTACATTCCTTCTGCAGACCTCTGCGCAGCATCGCTGGTCTGTAGCAGATGGCACGCCACTTTCACGCCTCATATCTGGGGCAATCCCGCTTCACATTTCGGCGTCGAAAATGACGCCGTCTATGTGGCTCTCACGCGATTCCGAAGAACTCTACAGACTGCACGACTCTTGGTCCGATCATTGACGCATACGTTGCATCTACCACCTGCACATGCAGAACTGTACAATGGCCCACATTCAGACTGGTTACGTGATTTGATGGAAAGACTACCGAATCTTCAGTCTCTTATCGTACGAGGTCTACCATTCTTTGATTATGCCGCTTTGCAGGCCTTAGTGCTTATGCGAAGGAGATCTGAGGAGCGACAATATTTACCCGGTGGGCTGATAGAGCTACCGGGCTCCAGCGGAATGACATTTCAGAGGCCTTCGACGACTTTGGACACGATCCCTACCTTTCATTTGCGGCTGCTCGATGCATCTCGATGTCCGAATGTGACTTCGAGTAGCCTCGCAGCAGCGTTGAGCCGGTTTGAAAGTCTGCTGTACCTGGATCTGTCATTCACATACCCTGCTAGAGATCCTGTTGTTCTTACAACCATTGGGAAATTCGCTGGTCTTCAGGTCTTCAAGCTTCGGGGAGTCAGTCTGAAGGACGAAAACGTCCAGGTACTCGCTCAGTCAATTGGTTTGAGAGTACGAAGTCTTGACATCAGAGATAACCAAGTATCCGACCGTGGCGTCAGGACTCTGTTAGAGAATTGCTTCGCTAGGACTGCTGGTCAGCATGACGGAGCATTGCCGCTGGCAGTGGGCCAACGCTCGCCAAATTTGTTACCCTATCTGGGCTCCGAAATGCTTGAGATCTATCAAGGCGAGGACTTCGAAGGCTATCTACGTAATGCGTTCACAGGCAACTTCGTCAGCCGCCTCGCTATCGAAGATGCCCCAGCAGGGGGTCTCACGCACCTCTACATCGCCAACAATGGACTCACTGTGGAAGGCGTATCAGGACTTGTCAGGTCAGGCAGGCTTCACGTATTGGATGTTGGATCGGTGTCTGCTGCAAGGATACGACGTGTTTCTTCAGACGGAGAGGAATGGTACTCGGATGATGATGTGCCTGGCGCAGAAAAGCTGACTCCAGTTCTTGCAAAAAACGCTTCAGAGGCCATGTCATTTCTCAGGATCGACCACAGTCTGATCACAAAAGATGCACCCCGTTTTAAAACAGAAGAAGTCGTTCACGGCCGTGTAGAACTGGCAGATACTGCTCTTCCACCACTACCCTCGCACACAGCGGAGCTGGACAGCCATTCTATCAGACCGCAAACATTTGAGCTCCCGACTGATGAGCAGACACCACGTTACGAGCTTGAGGGCGATCCTATGCAACTCGTAGTCTCAGCTGCTGCTGATGACACCTACAAGATTGAAGTACCTGACGATAGGAATGGTCTCGAGCTCAATAGGCGTGACAGCGAGTGTCTCCCGGAAGTCGTTGGCGATGTCACTCACGACATGGGCAAAACCCACCTGAGTCCGGACTCTGCCTTCGGTGAGGCCACAATGACCGCTACAGGGTTTCCAAGTTTCACAACCTCATCCACCTCGTGCAGCCCAGCCATCACTCCGCCACAGACGCCAAGGCCTCGGAGCTACTCGTCAATGGGCACGGAGCGACAGGCAAGACTCAATGCACACATAGCGCTTGGTCACAATCTGCATCCTGCAATGCTACCTCATGTGAAGACTCTTGTGCTCACAAATGTGCCAGTCACCTCTACCAGCAAGGACGTGGCCGACCGCATCATTCGATTCGTTGAGAAGTGCGCAGAAGAAGCCTCACTCGCCCGCAAGCAAGCTCAGCTTGACTACGCATTACCACCAGGCCGCAAAGGTCATCATGCCACTCTGAAGCACTCGGAGACCAAGATCTTCGCTCTCAAACGTCTAGTTCTGGAGATGAGCCAAAACGAAGCCCCAATATCAAGCAAAGCTAGTCCTTGGCAGCATCAAGGTTCCAGATCAATGACTGATGATCGAGACTCTGAGGTTCTGTGGAATGCTGCCGCTACAGACTTCAGTTTCTTTGGAGAAGAAGAGAACATGTTCCCGACCATCGAGGGCGGACGCTTCGCGCACCATGGAGCATCTGAAAAAGAGGTCAACTTTGGTCAATCCGCGAATCAACGTTCTATGAAACTTCCTACTGAGACGACTATCTTCGACACCATCTCGGCGATTTCAAGCTTCAGAAAAGATCGTAAAAGAGTGCAACAACAGAAAATTGATGCGGGGAACCTGGATGCTGAGACTGAAGGGCTTTGGGAGGGGGTTGTGCAAGTTGTTCGAGCGAATGCGACGATGAGAAGTGATGAGGAGATGGATTATTATGGTAACAAGTTCACGAACAATTATTTGTATCGATAAGATCGGAGTGGTGGTCGTCAAGCGACGAAGAACTCGACTGAATGCGATTGCAGTCAGGTAACGCGGATTCTTGACGCAACATACATGCCGATACCGATCATCAATGGATTCCTGATATTCATCTTCTATTGATGTGTGCAACTTGTTCGTTTCCCAAAATTAATTGAAATACACCTTCTCATGTCATCGCTCACCATCTCGCAGTTCCAAAAATCGCTGATATCTGTTGTACGTCCACCTCCTGCACGTCTTCCCAAACATTTGCATCGGAATCGTCGTCAAATGAAAAAACAAAGACAAAACCCCAATCGCAATAAAAGTATTCGCCAAACCACTCGCATCAATCCAGCGACTTGCCAAGAAGGTAAAAATGCAAGCCAAGGTATTATTAATGACCGCCACACCCACCATGCCCTCAAGCACCATATCCGGATAAGCATCCATTAAATATGCCATAGAAATATCTCCAGCACAACCAAATCCAAAGCCCGTCATGGCTAAACCAAGATACGGACCGGGCCAATTCCACGCTTTGGAAGATCCGATGCCGAAAAGCATTAATCCCGCGGGATTGATGGTTGCAGAGAGATACATGAGCCACAAACGATCTTCGGCTTCGGAGATTCCGCCTCGCCTTTTCGCGAGATATTTGACGAAGATGTCGGAGAACCAGCCGCCGTAGATGCAGCCGATTGTGGCGCCGATTAGAGTTGGAACGTTCATGATTGCGACGGCTTGGTTGCTGTAATTCCAGGGTGGGTCGTAGTAGTTGTCTTCTTCGACTGTGAGGTAGAAGGATAGCCAGGCGTCTTGGGCGCCCCATTGGAGGCCTGAATAGAGGACTGCGGGAAAGGTGAAGACGCGGAGAGTTAGCCAGAGGCGGTGGAAGTATTGTTTGAAGCCGAGGCCGATGAGGTTTGGGGCTGGGGTTATGAGGGCGATGCGTTCGCGGTAAGATTTTTTGCGGTCGATGTTGAGACGGGCGCTATCGTGAGAGTCTCGAGTGTCAAGCTCATTGGGGCTCTCTGCGACCTTCTTCTCGCCCGGGATTACTGAGACCGATGTTCGAGCCCCCTGCTGACCGAGAATGGCATCCCGCTGGAAAGCTGTCTCTTCCAGTCCGAAATAGAAGACCACCAACGAGGATCCACAAACGATCGCAGCTGTCCAACCCACCCATCTCCAGCTATTAATGGCAATGTACCCGGCAACCAGAGGACCCAAGAACGTTCCAATCGAGGTAGCCAAGATGTACAGGCCTAAGACAGACCCACGCTGATGCTGGAAGAATAAGTCCGAGAGCGACAACTGCGCCAAAGCTTCTGCGCAGCTCTCCGAGGCGCCAACGAACATCTGGTTCCAAATCGAATCTTGCACGCCTCGAATGCGCGCGAACCAGATCGAGCCGACCATACCGAAAGTCAGACAGATGAGATATTGAATCCTGCGACCGTATAGCCAAGGCATGGGAGAAGCGAGTAAACACCAGTATCCGATCGATGCGAAGAGGACTCCGGCGGCTGTATTCGCCACATCGTAGGAAATGCCCAATTCTGCTAGCATTCCATCGCTGGCTGCTCCAGCGTCGTTGGAGATCGCTGCTGTCATGGCGGTAATGAAGAGGACCAGAGTAGCGTGCCAGTATTTTCGCCATGGGGACCAGTTGATGGGATCATTGGGGCTGTCGGTTGGTGTTGGGTTGAGGACAAGTTCTTGGTCGCGTAGATCGCCAGATTCGCCTTGGACGAATAGCTGGATGGTTCCTGGGAGGAACTCGCCTCCGGGCTCGGCCATGGCTTGTCTTGCTCTCTCAGAGCGTGCTTTAGAATTTGACTTTGATAACTCCTTGAGATGAGGGCTCGGTTTGCTTCGATTCCGATCGTGTTGGCTCAGCTCGCCACTGTATGATCTGTATGCAAAGCTGATGGTGCTACCGCAGCGCTGTCGGTGGCGTAGCGCTGCTCTCGTTCACCAGTCAGCAGCACAGCATCGTTACTTGATGGCGTCGACCGTGATTCCGAAAAGATAAGCTTCTGCACGCATGCTAGGATGAGGAGGACAAGAAACGCAAGAGTGCGCCAGCAACGCTCAAGGCCGCGTAGCAGATTTCTTCTTATCGCGATAGCGCATTTTCAGTCGAGCGGAGTCCAGCCTGTCCAGGATCGATGGATCGATGCAGCAGCTGAGAGGCCCGAGTGGCGAGCGAATTGCAGCGGGCAACCACCGCGCCGCCCAACTCGGAAGCACTTGCTGGGATGAGTCTGGTTCACCTGCGTCACTTACGCAAGATATCCCGCACACCCCACGTGCCCGCTGGCTGGATGACCCTTGCCTCGCGCTGCTCTTCAGCTTCTCTTCTCCTCTCCTCTCACAACTTGCCCACTGCGAACAGCAACAGTCCCAAACGCACACACCGACGCACGTGAATGTCAACGTGTCAGCACAACATGGCGCACTTATACCACCAGACCTCCACGATATGTGACAGTCCTCCCAAAAAGCCCTCTAATTGTGGCTCCGGCCTGGGTGAGGAGGCATCCTCAGTCTCTGCCAACACGGCCGTCCAGGCAGAGGCGCCGGCAGCTATCGACAAGCTGGCACCCAGGACCGGAGTCAACGAGAAGGCCAAAGTGATTGTGCTTGGTGCGGGTATCTCTGGCCTCCGCGCCGCATCTGTGCTCCAACACCACGGTTTGGATGTCACTATCATTGAAGCTCGCGATCGCATCGGCGGACGCATACAAACTACGAGAAACGAAAAAGGCGTACCAAGAGATATTGGTTAGTCCTCAAACACAAAACTTGTAGCTGATACTGAGCTGCAGACCTGTGTTGGTTCGTTGATGGCCGCAAGGCTTCTTCACCCCAGGGGAAATACTCTCTCGCTTGCTAACACCAGGAACATTAGGCGCTGCATGGTGCCACGAGACAAGCCAGAATCCTCTGGTCAAACTAATCTCGAAGCTGAAGCTCGACTACTACTATGATGATGGGCTCCCTCTGTATTACACGGAGCACGGTCGAGCTGGTGCTCAGGCCAAGTTCAAAAAAGTGGCCGACGAAGCTGCAGATCATATGGAGTGGTACTATGAAACGCACCCAGAAGCGCCTGATCAACCCGTGTCTGACTTTGTGAACGCGTTCGTTGCAAAGCACGAGCTCATCACCGATGATGAGCGCTTGTGGGCTCCACAGGCATTCAAAGAAGTTGAGTTGTGGATCGGAACTTCGATCGAGACCGCCTCTTCCAAACATCTCTCCTACTTCATTACCGAACGCAATCTGTACATGAAAGGTGGTTACGATGCCATCGTCAAATGGACCGCCGATTGTCTCCTTCCAAACTCCATTCAGCTCAACAGCACTGTCGACAGCATTGCATGGACTGAAGATGG
>JAASLG010000905.1:0-10453 GCA_013365235.1 Cercospora sesami
ACAGGCCTCTGGCTACCAGTGCCCTTTAGCAAAGACAGTGCAAAGAAACGACGCGAGCAGTTGGTTTCAAAATGCATGCTGTCCGCAATTGTCTGTCTCCCTGCTACCGATGGTGACGAAAGCTCAAATGGCACGTCTATCGGCATGTTATCAATCAGAGACAACAATATAGAAAACGGTCGGTTCCTCCGCCATGCGAGCCTGGGGATAGTGATCGATCGCGAGCATTGGGGCAAAGGCTACGGCAAAGAAGCTGTCTCATGGGCTTTGAAATGGGCTTTCCGTCGCGCTGCAATGCACAAAGTCAGTCTGAGAGTCTGCGAGTACAATGCGAACGCCATCAGACTATATGAAAGTATGGGCTTCGTGCTCGAAGGGAAGTTACGAGACGAGGTCTGGCATGATGGAAGGATTTGGGATTATTGTGCTTACTCAATGCTAGAAGGGGAGTGGCGACGACTTTACGGTCAAGAGGAGAAGAATGAGGAGGGCTAAGCGCGAGGTCTTGGGCGCTGTTCGACAGACGGCTGCATACACATCCAGAATGCTATGGTCCCTCTTCCACAAGAACTACAGTTGATCTACCTGATGCTTACCAAGCCCAACAAGTAGCACTTGGGAGTGCACAAACTTATCTAGACGCCTCCAAGCTCGGAGCTACAAGTGAACACTCTCATTCCAGTCGCCGTCTGGATGTTCGTCGTGCAAGTAAAATCGTCTCCCGAATCCCTTGTGCAAGTGCCGCCATTCGGACCACCACTTGCCTCTTCCAGAACATATCCACGATCCTCTATTCAAGAGAATCAGCAAGGTAGCTCATGACAATCATTCCGAAGAGCAGTTAATACTTACTGTAAATGGTGTAGTGTCCCCATCCATCGATGTTCAGCTCCAGCTCCTCAATGTCATAGTCCGCGATCGGAACTGCTGTGTCGGCAATCTTGTAGCGTGTTCCGCCGCTTGATGCATCGTCTGTAACACTGATCGGGATCGCATTGCCGACGTCGTTGCAGTCAGGTTCGCCGCCAAAGACGAAGGTGTGTTCGGTCACGCCTTGCTCGATGTTGAAGATGTCGACCAGCTGAGAGTGGCACATGTCAGTGGTGTACTCGGGCTAGCAAGGAAGAGAATTCATTATGTTGCTCACGTAGACTTGGAAATCTGCTTTGGCGAGGACTGCGAGGCCTGCGATGGCGACGCTCAAGGGGGATGAGAGATGCATCGTGATTCTGGTTTTGAAAAAGGTCCTGTAAAATATCGTTGAAAGACGGCTCTTGTCTGATCGATGTTGAAAGAATGGATCACCTTGCTGACTTGTTGTTCCAGATACTGTGTGCAAACAAGCACGTATTTGTATTCCAAGAGCATGCTCACCTCGACCATCGACCGCCTCATCGATCGATGATCTCAAAACCAACATCAATCCTCTTTCCACTTCTCAGTTCAAGCCGAAAGCCAATGACGCATCGATGTCCATCACATTGCATCTAAAAGCTCGTATTGAGCAAGACAGGATTCGTTGTACATTAGTCTCTCTTCACACTAAGTCTAATGCGTATGTGGGCAGGGGAACGTGACCCCATAGTATGGACCCACATGTTCCTTCTCATATCTATATAATCCTTCGCCAAGGACAATAGGCGATATACCGCAGTCACAGGCGACATACCGTCCGGTGTAGGCATGAGACAGCTGGAATGGCATCCGGAGTCCCACGTCATGCTTCCATCGTGTGATGGCGTGCTTGTTTCAATATTCGATCACTAGGCATGTCGGCGATGGGAGAGGATCCATTGTGCTTGGCAACGGTCCGAGAGTGAAGTGTTAGGATTGGGGATAGATTCAGGCCTTCTACGTGCGGAACACAGTATCCGTTTCGGGCTTGCACATGTCCTGTGCTGAAATCTAAACGAAGAGATCAATACATTCGTACAGAAAATCAAGAGAACTAACAAGCAAATGCCTCTATGCAGCGTCTTCCCTATGGAACGAAGCTGTATGCCTGCACTCCAATGCTTCCGTCAAATCAAAGGGACTCTGCCGTCTCACATGCACCACGCATACGAACTCGTCTTCGCCTTACTGCTCACCTTCCGATCCTGCACCTCACTGACCTTCTTCGTTTTTCCCTTTCTCGCCTCCAAGCCCTCTCGCACAATATAAACTCTTCCTTCCCACGCCTGCAGCTTCTCCTTCGGCTCCTGCACATTACTCGCGATCAGTCGATACGTATGTCCCAGCAAGTGTCTCTGCGGCGTATTGAGCGGCAACTCCTCATTCGAGAAGTTCAAGATTACCAATGCCATCTGTCCGTCCTCGGCCATCTTCGTATACGTGAACGTCTCCGCATTGTCGTGATCGTAGAGAGCGAATGTTCCGAACATGAAAAGTTCCTTGAACTCCTTGCGCATAGCGATCCGAGCTCTCCAGAAATTCCAGATACTGTCTGGATCAGCTTTCTGCGCTTCGACGTTCAACCAGCCGAAATTATCGTTGACTTTCATCCAAGTTGGATTACTGCCTGTGAAGCCAGCATTGGCTTGGTTGGACCATTGCATAGGCGTGCGAGAGTTGTCACGGCCGACTTTAAAGACGCCGCGAATGGCATTCTCGCGAGCATTAGGATCCGTGTCGCGGTAATTGTTGCAGTAGTCTTCGACGTAGATCTTTGCGTCTGGGTCACGAAATTCGGAGACGCCCCAGCTTTCGGGCATGTTGAGCATGCCGATCTCTTGGCCTTGGAAGATGAACTCTGTGCCGGAGAGAGTGGTTTGAAGGAGAGCGAGGAGCTTTCCCGCCTTGCGCCAGTACTTGAGCTCAGGCGTGGCATATCTGGCGATGCTGCGTGGTTGATCGTGGTTCTAGAAAAGTATCAGCAGAGACATCCGACCGATGATGACTGAAGGCTGGGCACTCACCTCCATGAACACTGTACCCCAGGCACCGCTGTCTGTGATCAGAGACTGTGCCTTGCCCAATGCATCTTTGAACTTCGGCAGAGTATAACTGTCGTTCTTGTCCATATAGTTGCTAACTTCGTGCTTCGCATACTCATCTGGATTATCATTGTTTCCAAGTTTCACCATGTCAAAATCAAACACCATACTCAGCTCTTTCTGAGTTGGGTGCACGTACTTCAGCAATTCCTCGTACGGCGTAAGCGGCAGTTCACCGACAATCATCAAGTCCTTGCCGTTGCTGTCTCGATCCATTTTTTCACGAATCTCTTTCAGCCACTTGTGCATTTCAGGACCATTGATGTAATGCTGGCTGCCAGGTTGCCATTTGCCAGGAACACTGACCTCGACATCTGGATACTTTGGATTCTTGCAAAAGCGGTTTGCAGTATCCAAGCGGAAACCATCGACTCCACGATCGATCCAGAATTTTACAGAAGATTGGTAAATTGCCTCGCGCATTTCTTCATTATGCCAATTCAGATCGGGCTGGGACTCCAGGAATAGGTGAATATAATACTGGTCGCGAGCGGGAACATACGTCCATGCGCTTCCGCCGAAAGCAGCACGCCAGTTCGATGGTTCTTCAACGAGCTGACCTTTGATCATATTTCCGGGGCGCTTGTCAGCCCACATATACCAGTCTGCTTTTGGATTGTCTTTCGACTTAGCGCTCTCCTTGAACCACGCATGTTGGACACTGGTGTGGGTGACAACCAGATCGAGAATGATCCTCATGCCCCGAGCATGGACCTCTTTGATCAGAATCTCAATGTCCTTGAGGGAACCAAACTGTTCATGCATGTCTTCGTAATCGGATATATCGTAACCCCAGTCGTCGAGCGGCGACTTGTATGTTGGCGACATCCAGATCATATCGATGCCCAGGTCTTTGAGGTAATCCAGCTTGGAGATAATGCCTTGCAGATCACCAATACCATCACCATTGCTGTCCTTAAATGACATGGGCCAGACTTGGTATGCAACAACACTCTTCCACCATGGCCGACCCTTGTCGTCAAGATCCTGGATGGAAACAACCTCGTTAATACTGCTCGAGCCGGACGAGCTGTTGACCACATCGTAGCTGCTCGCAGTGGTGTCCCGAGAAACATAGCCAGATTCAGGAGGTGTGGTGGACGCCGAGCGATCCTTATATTCGGTGGCAGGAGCCGCTTGCGGAGTGCTGCGCTCTGTCCGGCCTCCGAGGAGGGATTCGATGGTTCTGGGATGCATTGGACCTTTAAGATCAAGATGCTGAGAGTCGTCGTCGAGCCGTTCGGAGAGATGCTGCTGTGAAATAGACATCGCCTGGTGATGGACTACGGAGAAGGTGGCTAGAATGGTGAAGTATCCTGCTCTTCACGGTGAGGGCTTGTGATGGGGTAGATGGTGCATTGGTGAAGCGGACTCGTGGTCAGGATATACTGCAGTTTCTGACGCTATACCATGATGATCGCTCACCGACTTTGGCAATATAGGCTCCATGCCGAATAGTATGCGGGAAGTAGCACTCCGCAGAATTCCACGGTCGCTGTGAATGTGTTGTTGGTTTATTTGGCTCCAGAGGACCTGATTGCTTGCCCAAACATGTGTCCAGGTGTACAAGATTTCGTGAACCGATGTCATTAAGGTCGGTACTGCCGGGATTCTATCATGGGCAAGTTGTTCCTCATCGTTCGTAGCGATTCGTGCCAACGCAAGATCACTACCTACATCAGCTGAGCTAGTCCACAGGTGTCGATGGAAGCACTGAATGATGGCGTCCGATGAATCTTCAAGCGCCCACAGTTGGCTCCCGTCCCTCCTTCAGCGGCGAGAATATCTGCTGCCACAGCTCACTGGACTCCCCAATGGTGTAGCTCAAATCCAGCAGATGCATCCCCGCCTCCTCGCCACCCGCCATATTTTCCAATTGCGAGATGACTCCTTCCAGTCCCAAAGCTTTTCCCACAGCTTGCGTTCCCGTAGCATCTAAATTCACATGCACAACATGCACATGAAAATGATAATACGTCGGCTGATAATGCACATAGAACTTGAGCATGTCCTTCTCGACTCCAGGATACAACCCTTCCACCGCCTCGGCAATCGTGCTCCTCAGTGTTTTCAACCACTCCACATCCTTCTTCTTCAAATCCCTCACAGACCAAATATCTCTCCTCTCGACGAGAGCTAAGAGATGCAAACTTCCCAAAGTCCTGCGATCCCAATTCAGATCTGGCAATAACAGAAAATCATCATCTCCCTTCGCAGCCTCCAATTCCGAACTCCGATACAAAACATCCTCTTGCTCCTTCCTCCCTTCGATAATATTAAACACCCAGTTCAGTCTCCCTTCCTCCCGACAAATCTCCATATACTTCCTCACCCATTTCTCATAAATCTCCTTCGTCTCCAGAACAACCCGCATTTGCTGAAAAGCATATTTTCGAAAATGCTTTTCCGTCGCAGGCCAGATGAGGTTAATTTTTAGATCCGGTGGCGTCGGCTCATCGGCGCTGTTTTCTGGAAGGGAATGTGCTAGGTACCAGCGGTAAATGTCATTTTCGCCGAGAAGTTGGACATGGCTGAGGAGACGGGAGAAGGAGGAGTAGAACGCTGTGATGGACTTGTTGGTTTCATCTTGACCGGAAGTGGCAGTGCTTGGAGTGGGGAAGGCGCCTCTTTCTGCGAGGAGAAGGGCTGGTGCGCTGGAAATTGTGCCCTGAAGGATGATACGGCGGCCTTGTTGGTCGGTGTTAAGGACTTTCTGGAATTTGAAGCGGGTTAGCAGTGTTGAGGAGGACGAGACTTCGGCCATATTTCCGGTTGCTGTCCTTGCTCAAGTTTCGGTTATGTCTTTGTGGTGTGATCGATAGCGAAAGTGCAGTGCACAGTCGAACAGCTTCCGAAGTGGGGCCACCTTGCCGATCGAGTGGCATGCACGCGCACAATCATCGAAGTGAGCAAAGCAGCAACATCAAGAGACTGCGACGAAAGGGATGGTGAAGCAAGACATCAATATATGCAAATCCTTTCCAATCATCTACTTGGGTATCCAATCGCTTTTCTAGCCTACTCTATCACTATTTGCCATCCCACATTCCTCTATCTCGCAGCTCAACAGGCCATCTATTTCTTGTTCTTCAATGCGTCAATGAACTCCTTTGGAGGTTGCTGCCTGTAACCTTGAGGATTGTTCTCGGTCCATCTCCAAAGATCTGCGCAAGCGTCTTCAAGAGTGAACTTCGTCTTCCACTGCAGCTCAGTGTTTGCGCGGGTAGGGTTGGCAGTAAGATCAAGCACATCACCAGCACGGCGAGGAGCCACCTCGTATGGGAGGTCGCGACCGACAGCCTTGCTGAATGCCTTGATCATGTCGTAGACGGTGCTGCCACGTCCGGTTCCCAAGTTCCATGCTCGCACGCCAGGGCTGTTCTGGCGAAGGTAGTTGAGTGCGATAACGTGGCCCTCAGCAAGATCGACAACGTGGAGGTAATCTCTGATTGCTGTGCCGTCCTTGGAAGCATAATCTGGCAGATGTTAGCACAGCCACCATCTCTTATCCAAGCGAATAACTCACCATCTCCGAAAACAAGCAGCTTCTCCCGCTTGCCAACAGCAACTTGAGCCAAAAGCGGGAGCAAGTTGTATGGCACACCTTGAGGATCCTCACCCATAATTCCGCTAGGGTGGCTTCCTGCTGGGTTGAAGTATCTCAACAACGCAGCGTTGTGTGCCTCGACGCTCTTGCCCTCCTTCTTCGCCCTTATCCTCTCTGCGTTGATGTAGTCTGTGATCATAGTCTCAACTGTGAACTTCGTGTTTCCGTATGGGTTGGTTGGGCCCAACGGGCACTCTTCTGGGATCGGGATCATGTTCGGGAATCTGGTCGCATCGCCGTACACGGTCGCGGAGGACGAGAAGACGATGTTGGTGACATTGTGCTTCTGCATGCTGCGGAGCAAGCAGAGTGTGCCGTAGACGTTGACATTGTAGTAGTCGAGCGGGATCTCGGAGCTCTCCCCCACTGCCTTCAACGCGGCGAAGTGGATGACATTGTCGATGTCTGGGTGCTTGTCGAAGACAGCGTCCAAAGACTTCTCGTCCGTAATATCGATCTTCTCGTACTCTGGTCGCTTTCCGCTGATGAGCTCGATGCGGTTGAGGACCTCGTCGGAGGAGTTGTAGAGGTTGTCAACAATGACGACCTTGTAGTCGGCTTCGAGAAGCGCAAGGGCGGTGAAAGAGCCAATGTAGCCCGTGCCACTATTCGACCAGAATCAGTCACAGTTGCAGGGAATCGAGTGTAAAGCTGTCCAAGTAAACAGGCTCTCCCCAATCGCATGGCGCGAGGATGCACAATGGCATTGTTGGAAGCAGTAACGCACATACCCGGTGACGAGAACCGATCCCACAACCATGTTGCCTGCAGTGAAAGTGTTTGGATAGGGAGTGAGTGGATCTCGAGGAGACAACGGCGGCGGGGAGCTCTTGGAGATTTATCCCACCTAACTTTCTCAATGGGGCAGACTAAGGTTTCGTCGGTGTGTCACAGGGCTGAATCGCCGCAACTTCGGGATGTGGACAATTTGCCCGCGATGCTTGCTAGCACTCTCACCATTTCAGTTATGGTGGCCCTCTGTCCGTGCTATAGTCGGGAGATTCAGGCACGCCATATTCACTTGATGATCAGGATTCAGAGTGGAGGCGATTGAGAGTGGCAGATGCGACGCGTGCCCACATTGTGATGAGGTGGGTATGCGATTGTTCGATGGGATCAAACCAGCAATTTGGTTTCATTTTGCCCAAGTATCGTGACAACACATACGTACATACAGAGCCTCCCTGTGGCTCTGCCCAGTCCAGTCCCGCTAATTGCATGCGTGTCCTCAATGCGCCTGCGAATGCATGATTCCCCCTTGTCCGCTGGTGTTCGTACAACTTGGCTCTCGATGGCACTGTGGCGGCGAAGGAGGACGGCTTGTCTCCGGTCTCAAATCTCACATCTAATTGCTACCAGGTGCCGTGAAGGGGTCGGCATTTCCGCTGAGAAGCAGTCCAATAATCAGGCCAAACAGTCCCAGTACAGACGAGAAAATCTCGATGACCAGAACTTTGACGAATCTATGTCATGTTAGCTATATCTTCTGCCACCACAAGCACATATGTGACTTACAAGCTCGCATCTGCAGCATCGGCGAGCGCTGCACTTGAACCGTTGATGCCTACCGACACGCCACAGATCAAATTGCACGCGCCCACCAATAGCCCTGACCAAAACAGTGCATATCCTGTGAAGTAGTTGCCAGCAGAGTATATCCCGGGCCCTGACACGTTCTCCAGTTTCGCAGAGAACACGATGCTCATAATGACGCCGTAGATGGCCACGACTTCGCAGAAAATGATCGAGATCAAGTTCTTCGTCCGGATTCGTGGTGCTTTCACACCTCCTCCGAGGATCGATGTGCCTGTGATGAAAATTCCCCTGTTGCTCGCGTCTCAGCAATTGTCCATGATGATGTCTCCCCACACTTCTCCTTCGCGCGACTCTTTGCTGGCGTTCACCAGATGTACTGACCATGCTGCTCCCACGACTGATAACCCGATGCAAAGCCCAATGCCCGTCGAAGCCCACGCGTACGGCGATATCGATTCGAGAAAGGCGCCGACATTGAAAGCCTCTCCTTCGCCTTGGAAGAGCATATCTGTGTTCCCATATCGTCAGCTTCGCCTCTTCCGCCTCCTGTAGCGCTTTGTGCTTCGCGTACATAGACCAATAACGGTGAGGGCGGTGCCCGCGCCAGTGGCGCCCCAGTATAAGCCGCCCATCGCTGTGGCTCGTCCTCGGTGATGGAACAGGTGAAAGGCACGTCGAAGATTCACTTGCACGTTTGCCTGTGAGAGCTGTGTGGCTGCATGACATCGGCGAGCTCACAGCTTGCGCTAAACCCTTTTCGGATCGCGGCTTCGCCCCGCTAGGCATGTGCCGCCCTGTATACTCACTTCCAGTCTGCCCTTTGTCCTGCCTTCTTTCGCTCCAGACACCTCGACAACGATATTCACTAGGGGTGATCTCACCAACGTCTCATCCGCTACCCACGTTCTCCGACAGTAGCGGCACCAGGATCGCTCGACAACGAAGACCGCTCGCAACTGCGATCAAAGATGGCGCAACCGGCGCAACAGGGCTTCTATGAGCTCTACAGAGGCACATCGTATGCGCATGAAAGAAGAGGTAGGGACAGAATCGCTGACCGCCTGACACAGTATCGGTCTCGCCCTCGCCGACACGCTGGACGATTTGATCAGTTCGAGAAGGATTGAGCCACAACTTGCTATGCGCATCATGGCAAACTTCGACCAGCACATCGCGCAAGTATTGGGAGAGAAGGTCAAGGCACGCATGACATTCAAGGTACGACACTCGATCTCTGGAGGAGGACAGCACAACATTGGTTGGTCTGAATCGAGACTAACACATCGGATAGGGACATCTCGATGTGTACCGGTTTTGCGACGAAGTCTGGACCTTTGTCATTAAGGACGTCAAATTCAAGATGGACAACTCCCAAATGATGGAGGCTGAGAAGGTCAAGATCGTAGCTTGCCAGTCCAAGGACAAAGCGCCGTAGAAAGACGATTTCAGGTGTGACGGCAGGCGCAAATCCCTACATCAAAACTGGCCTAAGTTCAGATGGAAACATGACCCTCCAGTGAAAGTGAAACTTGAAGAGGATTGCAAGGCCTCTCATGACGAAGTACAATCCTGCAGCCTGGGAGAGGTTGCAACACGATATTCACGAGAAAGGAATGACAAGAAACGCAAGCGTGCTTATTGAGAGTTAGCACGCCAATGTGCGTGCTTGGGAAGGGGCGCATAGATTCGGGAGAGTGTGCCCATTGGGATATGGAGGCACAGACTCAAGGCTTTGGTGATTTTAGAGGCAGGCATGAGGTAGCAGCCATGTCACAAGCCCAGATACGGACACAGCAGACCGAAAGTAGACATGCAGCAATGTCAAATACTTGGACCCCATTTCATTCAATTCCAACAACCATCTGCCAGTAGAACTCGCCTGCAATGTGCATCCCAGCAGCTTGAATGAAGAGCATCGTATCACTCGACTGCCGCCAAGACATGGCACATGCCAAGCCACCCCTGCACCTCACTCCATAGCATCACATCCATTCCCTTCCTCGACTGTCATACCCATCATGTCATCCCGCCCTACTCCCCAATGGCTCACCTACGCCATCGCATCCGGCGGCTGCGCAGCCCTCAATGGCGTTTTCGCAAAACTCACCACAACCCAATTAACCACAACCTGGGCAACAGCAATCTCACACCTCCTCGGCATGAAAGATGAAAGTGTAATTGTGGAAGGTCTCGTGCGAGGTGTAAGTCAATTCCCATATCCATGATCTCTTTCCGCACAATCCAAGCAAGACGAATCAGGTTTCGGGAGATAGAAGTATCAGATCACTGACATCGAGATATTTCTCTTGACAGT